>APFE030353782.1:15139-33875 GCA_000404065.3 Pinus taeda
AAATACAAAGCTTGGTTGGTAGAAAAAGGTTATTCCCAGGTGCCGGGAATTGATTTTGGTGATATTTTTTCTCCTGTTGCTAAGGTAACTTCTATTAGATTACTTTTATCTATCGCTGTTGCTTTTGATTTTGAGGTAGAACAGATGGATGTGAACACAGCATTTCTTCACGGGGATTTGGAAGAGGAAATCTACATGAAGCAGCCTAAAGGCTTTGCGATGAAGGGTAAGAAAGAATTGGTATGCAAGTTAAAGAAGTCTCTGTATGGGTTAAAACAGTCACCAAGGATGTGGTATTAGAAATTTGATACATTTATACAGGTACTTCGCTTCACGAGAAGCAATGCAGATCATTCTGTGTATTTTAAATTAATTGGTGACCATGTTATTTATCTGGTCTTGTATGTGGATGATATGTTGTTGGTTGGAAATGACAAAGAAATTATCCAATATTTGAAGACCCAATTGTCCTCCAAATTTGACATGAAAGATCTCGGTGCTGCAAACTATATCTTGGGCATGGAAATTAAAAGAGATCGGGCAAAGAGGAAGCTCTGGTAAAACCAGAGGAAATATGTCGAGACAATACTACAGAGGTGTAATATGCAGGACAGTAAACCGGTGAAGGTCCCTATTCCTGTAGGTGTGAGGTTATCTGCTGAACAGTGTCCCAAGACACAAGAAGAGGAAGAGGACATGTCCGGTGTTCCATATGCAAGTGCAGTCGGTAGCTTGATGTATGCAATGGCCTGTACTAGACCAGACATTGCACATGCAGTGGGAGTATTGAGCAGGTTTATGTCAAAACCAGGGAAGGAGCACTGGACAGCAGTGAAGCGGGTTTTCAGGTATTTGCGTGGCACTAGTGATTATGGTTTGTGCTACCAAGGAAGCCCAGGATTGGACAGAGTATTGGATATCCGTGGCTTTGTTGATGCAGACTGGGCTGGAGATCTGGATCAGAGAAGATCTACAAGTGGGTATGTGTTTAACCTATTTGGAGGTGCAGTCAGTTGGATGAGTAAGAAACAATCGGTAGTGGCACTATCAACTACAGAGGCAGAATACATGGCAGCCACTCATGCAAGCAAGGAAGAAGTTTGGTTGCAGAGATTATGTTCAAGTATGCAGTTAGTACAGGGAGCTATAAGGATATACTGTGACAGCCAAAGTGCAATTTTCTTGGCAAAGAACCTTGCCTATCATTCAAAGACAAAGCACATTCATGTTCAGTATCACTATGTGAGGGATATGATAGAAGAAAAAAAGGTGTTGCTGGTAAAGGTGGACACTTTGAAGAATACTGCAGATGCATTGACAAAATCTGTTATCTTTGAGAAGTTCTCTTGGTGTAGAGAAACAATGGGTGTTTCAGGGATGGAAAAATGACTAAGCTCTCCTGTGGCCCCCTATGGAAAGAAAACAACAAGTGGGAGATTGTTGGGTTGTGTTATATTCTTTCCACATAGTTAACAGGGGTTTGAAGGGGTACCCGTAACCCCACTTTATGGGGTCCAGGGCAGTGCCCCGGAAAATTTTGGTTTTGGACCCTATGTTAGGTTGGGCGGACCCACCTATGGTTTTGTGCATGATTTTCACCATCTTTTTGGATGCGATGGTTTTTCGGTCCATGGTTTTGAACGCGATGGTTTTCAGTCCATGGTATTGGATGCTTCGGCATGTATAAATATGTATTGTAACATTGAAAGGAACATAATGAAAAATCAAGCTGGTAGTCCCAGTTTTGGGATCTAGGGGAAAACCTCTGTGCATATGTGTTTTTATGTGTTATGCTCTCGCATTGTTTATTTTTCTGTGTTTTAGAATTCGTATGCAGGTAATTCTGTACGGGGTTAAAACCTACAAGAATAACGAATTTTAGAATATGGCTAGGGATTGTTTCTCTTGTATTTTACTTGATTGTGATTTTCTGGGCAAGGTGTTTCACAAGTACGCTCTCCCTTTTAAGATTTAAATCACTCTAAAATAAATAACTTCAATGCAAGATATTGAGACCCCTGAGGAAACCAACGAAGAAATATTAGTAAGTTTGGTTTGTTTGTCACATGTTTGGGTAGTTTTTTTTAAGGTTCGTTCTTTTTAAAGGGTATTGCAAAGATAGGGAAGGTTTGTTGGTTAAATTAAAACAAATCAACACCTTATAGTTGTTGGCCTTTATATAAAATTTGTTTGAAGAAAGTATGCATTTCCTTGTTTCTAGCTTGGATATTTGTCTCAGACTTCTAATTGAAAATTTTAGGGCACACTCTAGGAAAACGAAGGTGGTTTTGGTTCCTAAACAAACTTATCCCTCATCAAGTGAACATGAAATAGTTTAGGACAAGGATTTTACATCACTATTTGTGTGTTCCTGTTTGGATAGTTGGCTGTAGACTTAGTTTCGAGACCTTTGTTCTCTTAATAATGTTCCATTGATTAGAGTGAGGAATTTACTTTTATAACAATAATCTTAAGATTACAATACATGACCTAGTTTTGAGTTGTGTTAAGTTCATTTTAGAAAACAGTCCTTGAAATCTGGCCTTGGCTTTTGGGAAGATCTCCGTGACCCAAAAAATTGCAGTAAGACATTGACATCCCTTGTCGATATATGACGTTGATTCTTATCATAAGACAATGGCAGTAAGCTCATATTAAATTGAACAATTTTAAGCATCATGCACTAAGCCAATGATTTATTCAACATCTTATTGAAGAACCTCTCATTTCAATTTTGAACCAAAACATAGTGACATACATTATGTGATTTTACAAAGCAGTAAATGATATAACAGTAACTTAACATGACAAAGACACATAGACAATCGTGGTGTGTCTATATATATATATATATATATATATATATATATGGGCTTGTATGTGACACTTAGTAACAAAAATAACATAACACTTATTTTATGTGACCTTGCAGTAATAGACTTAACCATGACTTGACATATGATGTTACATTGACATATTGATTGTGACACTTTTTGATCAGTAACCTTTATTCTATCTTGACTTCAGTGAACTAAACTTTGAAGTTAATAAAATTGGTCCACTTACCTTGTTAAGATATTAAACTTGTTGCTTGAATCCAACTACTATGACCTTGGTTACCTTAATAACCTTTAATTTGACATAATGCTCATAACTCACACTTGACATACATTACATATATTTGAAGTTATCAATTAATTGGATAAGGAAATTGTTCAAGCAGTGCAAGGGTTTAGTTTTGTCCTAGGGTTTATTGTTTGATCTTAGGGTTTGGTACTAGGGTGTTATGTCTTAGGGTTTCTTTGAAGAAAAGGGTTTCATGTGCTTAGAGCAACACTTGTGTAAATTTGGACATAAAACAGATTAGAGGCATCTAGGATTCAATATAAGAAGCCTATTATTTGACATTGACTTGTAAACTTGTTAATTGACAAGACACTTGATAATGATAAATAACTTGTCTGTAACAGTGTATTGACATGGGACAAGAGCAACAATGTTTAGACATGTGTTGGTATCCCTCTATGGACATAGATTGAGAGCATTGGTGGCAAGTTATAGTGATGACCTGAGGCACCTTTGTTTGTGACATCATTTGATAGCAGTGCCAGATGGTTGCAAAATCATGTGCAACTTGATACAGTTTGGTAGCATGATATATTGAGTATTGATGCTTATTGATTCATGAAAAACTCAGTGTAGTGATGTGCATTGGCATCCAACAGATGTACAATGATCTATGTATGCAATGACAATGTTTGTGCATTGATAACTATTCATTCATGTGCAGTGACATGTAGCGATAGCTAGCAGTTGTGCAGTGATTTGTATTGACATTGATATACAGTTGTAAGTGACAATGATGTGTAGTTGAACATTGATAACTTGATGTGTAGCATTATGCAATGATCAGTTCATGGGAAGAGTGATCAACGACTACCATAATTCAACATTTATTCTACAGTTATTCTACATTGATTCAGAGTATAGGGGATCCAATGTGAAAATTGTGAAATGTGATCTACCAAATATTTTGGGAGATTGAAGTCACCTTCAGGTTGTGGCATGACAACACTTCAGGATGACAGGTTTTTTCTAGGGTAAGTTGTGTCTTGCATAGAGTGTTGTGGCATCCATTCAATTGTGGTTGATAAACTAATAGGGCAGCGAAGCATCCTTTATGACAACATCTAGTAAACAGAGCATTAGGGCACTCATCAAATTGTGGCCTGATCTACAGGGTGTTGGGGCATCCTTTTGATTGCAACATGATATTAGGGTATAGTAGCATCCTCCAGATTGTATCTTGTAAATTAGGGGGTTGACGCCTCCTTCAGTTGTAGCTGAAATCTTGATGTAATCAATTTTCTTTTAACAGGGAGAACACAATTACTAAAAAAGTGTTCAATGGTTTTTGACCGGAGGGGGGTTTCCACCTAAAAAGATTTGTGTCCTCTGTTTTATCTTTCTGCATTGTTTTATGGTGTTGTGCATTGTTGATTATTTTTTATGATCTTCTAAAGAATAACAATAATAATAACTAAAGATTAACTAATGCTTCGGAAAAGATTAAAAGTGTTAATTGCTAAGAGATATTGATTCACCCCACTCTCAGTATTTCCAACATTGTCATGCATCTTCTAGGTTAAGGAAAATTTTCAAAATGTCATGGTTATAACATTGTCACAGGTTGATCAAGGTCAAAGGGAACTAACCTCACAGCAAAGAAACATCAATGTAACTGCATGCAAAATAATATAACCATGAGATTCACTTCAACGTTCTCATTCCCTTGCATTAAGAATAATCTAGTTTGTATTTAAAGAATAAAGTTATTGAAATTCTACTTATTTGATTTTGTCATCATTGTTGAGATTGCAACAAGATGATGGAGCTTAGTGAAAAGAGTCACCTTCACTAAGTGGGCCCACAGGAAAATTATGGCGCAAGTTCTATTTTTGGATCACAGCAGGAGTGATCAAAGTCTATTTTTAGACTAGCTGTCAAAAATAGAAAAGTCAAATATTATTCTCTTATAATAATATTTAGACTATAAACTTTATCTTATTCTCTTGGAGCACTTCAGTTTGAGCTACAGATGTGGCACATGCAGCTGTCAGAAGGAAATACACTTTCTTTGTGGGTAAGTTGAGTTGTTGCATGCATGACTTTAGATAGAACTCAATCAGTTGAGTTTGGTGGAGTTGATTGTGAAGTTGATGGAGTTGTGTTCAGTTTGACTTGGTTAAACTAGTTGTAATTAGTCTAATTGCAAATATACTAATGATGAGTTGTTAAAATAATTATAAACTCATAATGCAACTAAAGAATACATCAGTTAACTCAGTTGCATGTCAGTGCATGTTCAGTTCAGCAGGGACAGGTGTTAGAGGATCAGACTGCTATCAGTTGTGACTATAGTTGTGCATGAGGATTTGCACAATCAATGAGATTGAGTTATGCCAATGAGAATTGGCCAATACCAAGTGATTATAGCCTCTGCTCATGTGATTCCCAGTGTGAGTGCTTCTTTTGAGGTAAATACGAGTTTGGTCCAACCATTCTCATCCATTCTTGTGCAGGTATTGAGCAGTGGAGGCACGCAAGCAATGGAATAGATTTGGAGATCAGATCTGAGATGTATTGTGTGTAACAGGTGGAGATAGTGCTCGATACTTGTGGGAAGTATTGACTATTGTAATGTTACATGTTCTCAATCATTAATATACAGATAGTGTGGGGTTTTCAGCTGTAAGCTTTCCCCAAGTTACATACTGTGTTAATGTGTGCATGCTCTCGATGTTTTATTGTTATTGATGCTACTATATTGATGATCAACGTAGAGGAGCTTATGTATTGTGTATGTATTCCACAATAGTACATGATCACGCAATAGTACATGATTAGGATAATCTCCATTGAATATGTGTTTATTATTCAAAATTTCTACATGGTATCAGAGTTGTTGATCATCAGATCTACTATTCAGGAAGTGTTTACATCCTATTTCTTCAGGTAGAGTCTGTAATCGGGCCAGGTAGCCTCTGGATTCATCCTTCCTTTGGAAGGTGAGATATCCGGTGAATGCCCATACAGTCAATCTCTGTACGAGAAGTATTTTGTTCTCACAAATTCTAGATCGGAAGCGGTTGAGTTGGAGCTGGTGGAATTCGAATTTGCAGCAGTGTTTTCTTGGTGTCAAAACTAAGATGTCTTTCAAAGGATTGTGATTGGAGTATGCTCTTGAGGGCGGCTCAAACTATATTGCATGGAAGGACAAGATGGAGGCAATATTGGATGATAACAGGTTGAAGGAGTTCATAGAGACGGATGTCCCAAAGCCTATTGATGTTACTCAAGCTGATGCTTGGCAAAAGAAGATCACAAAATGTCGAAGGATTCTGTTGGAGGGCATGAAGGATCACATTGTGTCTAGCCTGCATGGAAAGACTTCTCCATATCTGATGTGGAAGGCTTTAACAGATATATTCTAAAGCAAGAGTGATCAGAGGAAGCTGACGCTCAAAGATAAACTCAGAAACATCAAATGCGAGAAGGGTGACAGTATGCCCAAGTATCTCATGAAGTTCACTCAGTGTCGAGATGAGCTTGGAAGTGTGGGGGTTACTGTCGATGATGAGGACTTGGTGATCTTGGCTCTCCTTGGTCTTCCGAAGAGTTGGCATTCCTATCAAGACTCTGTCAATGGTCGGGAGTAATTACCAGGATGGGAAAGACTATGGTCAGAACTTGTGCAGGAGGAGATCAGGCAGAGTACCATGGCTGGATCTTCATCAAAGGGAGCTGATGAAGAAAATTGCACTTTGGCTGCCAAAGCAAAGAAAGGGAAGAGCAATAAAGCTTCTCAGTCTGGTGCGAAAGGAAAGAAGCAGGAAATGTCCAAGGTGAAGTGTTTTCACTGTCACTAGCACAGACACTATGCCACTAATTGTCTACAGAAGAAGAAGAACAAGCAAGCTGCTGGATCTGCAGCAAGAGAGGCTCTAGCCTCACAGTTTGAGCTTGATTTTTCATTTTATCACATGCTTGGTTACAAGTGTGATGGGATCAGTGTGGTTCTTGGACAGTGGTGCATCTTTTCACATGACAAGAGATAGAGATTTGTTTTCTGATCTGGAGGACAAAGATCTTGGAGTGCACATCGAGATGGGCAATGATGGTAGATGCAGTGTGACCGGTATCGGTACCATTTCCTTTGAGAGGGAGTCTGGTAAACCCTTCGTATTGAAGGAAGTCATGCATGTTCTAGGATTGAAGAAGAATCTTATCTCTGTGGCGATGTTAGAAGACAAGGGGTATGATGTTGTTTTTAGCAAGGGAAAAGCTTTCCTGCGCAGCAAGACAACTGGTGAGACCCGGAAGATAGGGATTCAAGCAAGGAACCTTTATCAGTTGCATGTAGATGGATGCACAGCAAAGGCGGAAGGATTGTTGAGCCGGGATGATGGCGAGTTGTGGCACAGGAGATTGGGTCACCTTCACCATGGAGCCTTGAAGATACTGCAGCAGATCACTACAGGGCTTCCTAAAGGCACACTTGCCTAGTTAGATCAGTGCAAGGGGTGTACTTTGGGGAAGTTTGTGAAAGCCACCTTTCACGAGAAGGATAGTTGTGCCACGACGATCCTTGAGAGAATTCACACAGACGTGTGTGGACCTTTCTCAGTTGCTTCGACAGCAAAACACAGGTATTATGTGATTTTTGTTGATGGTTTCTCTTGTAAGTGCTGGATCTTCTTCATGTAGAAGAAGAGCAAGACATATTAAAAGTTCTGTGAATTCAAAGCACTGGTCGAGAAGGAGTCGGGGAAGAAGGTGAAGGCTCTTAGGAGCGATAATGGTGGTGAATACATCTCGGACGAGTTCAAGGATTTCTGCAAGGCAGAAGGGACTCGTAGAGAGCTCATAGCTCCCCATAACCCACAGCAGAATGGGGTAGCTGAGCGGAAGAGCAGAACGATTGTGGGTGCTGCACGGGCAATGTTGCATGATCAGGGCCTACCCCTTCACTTGTGGGAGGAAGCATGCAATACAGCAGTTTATGTGCAGAACCGTTGTCCTCATAGGATACTTGGCATGAGTACACCTGAGGAGACTTATTCTGGTAAGAAGCCTGATCTTTCTCATTTGAGGATTTTTGGTGCTAGCGTTTACATGCATGTGACGAAGGATGCCAGAAAAGAAGTTGGAGCCGACTGCAGAGGTTGGGATATTTGTGGGGTACACTGATACGCCCCACAACTATCGTGTGTATTTGCCAGACAGTGGTAAAACTGTTGTGCGACGGGATATAAAATTTCAGAAGGAGAAAGCCATGAAGTGTTCGCTTGAGAGGGAGCTACACTTGCATGCAGATGAGGAGCTATTAGTTCCTAAGGATGAGCTTCAGGACGTGGATCAGCCACAGGACGAGGTTCATGGAGTGGAAGAGACCACTCATGCAGCGCCAACCATCAGAGGGCGAAAGGGCTTGACAGAAGCTGAGCGACTGGCTCAAGATGCAGAGAAAGTTGTAGGACCACCTACAGCCCAACGCAGGCAGAGACAGTCACCTGATCGGTACACTGGATACATGGCTCTTATGAGAAAGTGTGTTGTGACTGCGCCATCCTCTTTCGAGGAAGCTGTGGAGGATCCCGCATGGGTAGACGCCATGGTGGAAGAGTATTCTATTGTCATAAACAGTGCATGGGAGATTGTTCCTAGACCGAAAGAGAAATCAGTGGTAGATTCGAGATGGATCTACAAAGAGGTGCAGATGGGGTGGCACATTCATCAAATGGATGTGAAGACTGTGTTCCTTCCTAGAGGTTGGAGGAAGGAGGATGCTACTTCAGCGGAGGTAGTGGATGCCACCGGTTACCAGCAATTGGTAGAGTCGCATGTGTGCAGGCTCAAGAGGGGCACATCGGGATATGGATTGGATGAGGTGAAGCTATGTGGCTTCATGGATGCAGATTGGGCAGGGAGCTCAAGAGGCCGAGTATATGGCATCATTGACATCAGGTACCATCATATCAGAGATTGTGTGTAGCGGAGGATCATGTTACTTTCGTACATTCCAACGGAGGATAGGATGCTGATATTCTGAACTAAGGGGCTTTCACAGGAAAAAATTCGATACCACCGAGGCAGGGATAGGGGTTGCTGATAATCATATCTTGTCGAGGGAGTGTTGGATTGGCAAACAAGAGATGGAGCTTAGGTGAAAAAGAGGTCGCCTTCACTAAGTGGGCCCGCAGGCTACTATTTGTGGCGCAAGTCTATTTTTAGACTATGTCTATTTTTAGACATATGGATCATGTCTATGGATTGCAGGTTGCTGTTTATGGATGATTGATCAAGTTGGAAAAAATAGATGGACTTCTATTTTTTAGACCACAGCGGAGTGACTGCTCAGTCTAAATATAGAACAGTCAAATATTATTAGCTCATAATAATATTTAGACTATAAACTTTGTCTTATTCTCTTGGAGCACTTCAGGATGACCTACGGATGTGGTACATGCAGATCCCAGAAGGAAATACGTGGTTACCTATGGGATGACTAATATTTGCATGCAGGACTTCAGTTAGAACTCAAGTGAGTTGAGTTTAGTGGACTGGAGGTGCAATTGATGGAGTTGTGTTCAGTTTAGCTTTGTTAAACTAATTGTATTTAGTCTAACTGGAAAATAGACTAGAGATGAGTTGGGTGAATTAGTTATTAATAATTCACAAGTTATTAACTCATAATACAACTAATGAATACATCAGTTAACTCAGTTGCATGTCAGTGCATGTTCAGTTCAGCAGGGACAGGTGTTAGAGATTCAGATTGCTATCAGTTGTGACTATAGTTGTGCATCAGATCTTGCACAATCAAGGGATTGAGTATGCCAATGAGTTTGCCCATGTATTTGCCCACATTGTAGCTTGTGCTCACGTGATTTAGTCAAGGAAATACGTGGTTGCCTTGGAATTATCATCAGTTCTCATGCAGGTATTGAGCAGAGGAGGTAGGCAAGCAGCGGAGGAGATTTGAGCTAGTGATTCATTCAGATCTGAGTCGTATTGTGTGTAACAGAGGTGGAGATACTTGTGAGAAGTATTATGCTGTGTAATGTTACATGACTCAATCATTAATAGACAGATAGTTGGGGATTTTAGCGAGATGCTTTCCCCGGGATACATACTGTGTTAATGTGTGAATGCTCTTGATGTTTTATTGTTGTTGATGTTGCTATATTGATGATCAATGTAGAGGAGCTTATGTATTGTGTATGTTTTCCGCAATAGTACATGATCAGGATAATCTCTGTTGAATATGTGTTAAATTATTCAAAATTTCTACAATAGGGACCATTCCTGAAAGTCAAGTCTTTATCCTCCTTTGTGTTGAATTCGAACAAGAAGTAACCTCTTCCCAGGAAGTATGAAGTTATGCTATTCTTGATGAGAGGGATCCAGTTCTTGACAACCTAGATCTTCGTCAATTTTGGAGAGGTCCAAAGGCCTGTGAACTGACCCACCAAGGCTTGATCTTCCAGGGACAAGGTGGCCTAGATTGGGCCCTTAGGAGGAAGGGTGGCCTATGGTACATTCTCAAGCTTTTAGACAAACTTGGTGGCTTCTGACTTCTTCTTCTTAGGCAAAGAAGCTAGTAGAGAGTTGAACATAGCTTCCATGGTAGGGGGAGGAGACGGTGAAGGAGAAAGAGGTGATCCCTGGGTCTCCACGATCTTGAGGCCTGCGCAGCAAGCAGATCTAATCAAAGACTGATACTAGCCCTAGCTGCGCTTTGACAAGCAGCGGGGAGACACTGCATCTCACAACCGAAGAGAGAATCACTAGCAGGATCAGCAAAAAATAACTTTTAATACCCATTTTTTACTAAAAAATCTAAAAATTAAAAGACAATTATTTTACCTTAATATGCAAAAAGAGGCAAAATATGATAAATATGATCATGATATGGTGGTAAAGGATGGTAAAAAGGTGGAATATGTATGGTCAAAAAGGGGCTAAGAATGCTTAAATAGGCTAAAAATGTAACAAAATCAACTAAGTTTCCCCACAGGGCCACCAAAAAATTTATAGTTCAGGTTAGGACCATTGGTGGTAGGCATCCCATAAGATGCCATGGTCATGTTACACCTTTGGAACATAGTTGTTAACTTTTTAGGGAGATTAAAATCCTTCAATCATCCCATGGAAAATAATACCCAAGCATGGAAAAAACAAGATTCAAAGGGGGTTCAACTTAGGTCTAGTGCGTGTGGTACTCTTTGGGGCTACCTGACCCATCTAGTGCTCGGTACTAGTAACTAACTACCAAGAAGCTAAAGACTCGAATTCTCCCGTGGGACAAAGGTATTTTGGTGGCCAAAATTGAGGGTATCATTCTGCTATATTTGATGGTTAATACAACACTTGAGCCTCATTTCCATTACCTTGGTTGATTCTTCGACTGTTGGAAGGTGTCATCAGTTCTTTTGGGACATTTCCCCAGGACCCATCATAATATATCTTGTTGGCATTATGTTTCTGGTATGGTTATATGTTACAGATGTTGTACTTGATGGCAACACCCATGGCATGGCTCTCAATATGATGAGAATTAAGAAGTACGCAGGAGAAAAGTTCATGGAATTTTATGCAGAGAAAAGCTTATAAAAGTTTATTTCATGTGGAGAAAAGTTCACGGAATTTTATGCAGAGAAAAGTTTATTTCATGTGGGAAAACTTACCTTTGGTCCATGGTAGTTAGTCCTTGGAATTTGAACCTATGGTTTTTGGACCATGGCATCTCGACAGACGTGTTGATCCCTAGTATTGAGTTGATGGTATTGGTTTGTTATGGTTTTGGCCCGTGGTATTGGTCCATGATTTGAGGAAGAGCTTGCCTATATAAAGCAAAGGAGATCATTTGGCTTGTGTATGCTTTTGGGTTGAATATCTTAAGATCTGAAATATTGGGTTATTGTTTCAAAAGCTCGATCTATATGAAAGTGAAGTGGAAAGCGAATCTGTGAAGGGTGATCTCTCGAGCGCTGCAGGTGCGGAAGTGCGGAGGCGCCGCAGGAGATGCCGCGGAGGTGCCGGCAGAGACGGCAGGAGGCGCCGCAGGAGAACGCTCACAGGAGGCACCGCAGGAGACGCCACAGGAGGCGCCTGGCAGGAGAATCTGCAAGAGGGCCGCAAGGAGATTGCCGCAGAAGGCGCCGGTAGGAAGATGCCGCAGGAGGCACCACGGGAGACCGCCACAGAAGGTGTTCTGTGGTTAAGTTTTTTTGTTATTGGTGGATCTGGTTATCTGGGTTGACTTACTGGTACTCTGATGAATCATTTGAATTTATGGATCCAGTTTTGATTAAATTTTTATGAAAAGTGGTCCTTGTAAAGAAAAGAAGTAGGGGGTTTGTAAGCTCCTTCCAAGGAGAGACTGTAGAAAATGAGAGAGAGTTGTAGCTCTCTGCAGGTTGCAGCCTGCGTACTGGTAAAGGACTGCACCAGTACAAGACCATTGTAAAAGGAGTTTCTAATTTTGAAAGAAGATAGAGACATATTGCAGCAGGTGGTTTTCACCCACATTGGGTTTCCACCTTATATCTGGTGTTCTTTGATGTGACTGTCTGTTTTTCTTGTTCATGCTCATTGTTTTATGGTACTGATATGCAAAAATAATTCAAAGTATAAATAAGGAAGAATTGTTAAAAGGACTAGATAATACTGATTCACCCCCCCTCTCAGTATTATTTTCAACAATTGGTTGAGGGTTCTAAGACTAATGATGGAACAAGAGCAGTATCTGAGCAACTAGTCCAGAGGGAAACAAAACTATGCTAACATGTAGACTCTGGTTTGATTGCACAAACAACACTGCAGAATATGAAGCTCTAGTCCAAGGACTGTACAAGGCAATTGGATTAGATGTCAATTATATACAAGTCTTCGGAGATTCTGAGATTGTTATTAAACAGGTATGAAATACTATACATTATGTATCAGGTCATTTAAAACATTATCAATCTTTAGTGCAAGATCTGACTGAACATTTTATAGAATTTAATATTTCACCTATTCCCATACTCCAAAATGCTAGTACTGACCTCCTGGCTAATGTAGCTTCCAAGATCATTCCATCATAATACTATAGCCTAGACAAATTCTTAGTTGAATTGATCTTTACGCTCTCCATCCCTGATAATGTTACAAACTAGAGAATTTTCAACGATGATCTTGATATTGTAAGTTTCCTGACATCAGAAGGATCTCACACTAATTAGATAATGGATGAGGACCAACATGAACAACAGTTACAACAAGAAAGCACTAATAATGCTATAACAAAATTTGTAGTCAAGATGGAAGACCTATCTTATTTGAAAGACCATTTTAAAAGATCTACCAATTCAAAACTTCAGAGTTCAACTCTAAACTATGAATTAGTAAATCTAGGAACGGATACCAAGCCACAAAATATCAACCTAGGTCTTGGCCTAGCCCAAGAAGAAAAATTATCCTACATTCGGCTCCTAAAACAATACAAAAACGTCTTTGCCTGGAACTACGATGACCTTAAGACTTATGACACTTTGATTATTCAGCATACTATTCCAATGATAGCTGATGGAAAACCTATCCAGCAAAAGCTGAGAAAAATCCATCCTAATCTCAAAAGTCAGATTAATTCCAAGCTTAATAAATTATTGAAAGCCAAAATTATTTTTCCCATTAGACATTCTAGGTGGGTTTCCAATATGGTCCCAGTTAGAAAGAAAAACGGAGATATTAGGATTTGTATTTACTTTCGAAATGTTAACAAATCATGTCAAAAGGATAATTTTCCCCTGCCTCCTATGGAACAAATATTGCAAGCAGTTGCAGGATCAGAATTAATGTCCTTTTTAGATGGTTTCTCCAGCTACAACCAGGTCCTAGTCCATCCTGATGATCAGCTAAAAACCACATTCAGAACCAAATTGGGTACTTATGCATATCAAAAAATGTCGTTTGGTTTGATTAACATTTGCACCACATTTCAAAGGGCCATGGATATTGCATTTAAGGGATACGTAAACAAACCAATGGTGATTTACTTGGATGACATAACAGTATATTCTAAAAAACACGGTAATCACCTTAGAGACTTAAAGCAAATCTTCCAACGTTGCCAAAGGTATGGGATTTCACTTAACCCAAAAAACTCATTTTAGCATTAAGTGAAGGAAAACTTCTTGGATTTATAGTGTAAAAATTTGGAATCCATAATGATCCCGATAGAATTAAGGAAATTTCCAAAATATCCTTGCCACATAATAAGAAAGCCATGCAATCCTTCCTTAGGCAGATTAATTTTGTCAAAAGATTTGTTCCAGACTTCTTAAGGATTGTGTCACCATTACAAGAAATGATAGAAAAGAATTAACTTTTCAAGTGGGGCTAAGAAGAATATGAAGCGTTCAATCTGATTAAGCAAGTGATTATTAATTCCCCATCCTTAGTGACTCCAAATTTTTCCGATCCTTTTATTTTGTACACATTTGCCTCTGATAAGTCATATGTTGTGATACTCACTCAAGCCAATCAAGATAAGGCAGAAGCCCCAATTGCCTTCTTTAGTTCAAATCTGCAAGGGGCTGAATTAAATTATTCTGATATTGAGAAACAAGTTTATGTTGTTTTTAAAGCGATCAAATATTTTATACTCTTTCTTCTTAAAACCCATACAAAGATCATTGTATTGTTTCCAGCGGTAATAAATATTTAGTATAGAAAGATGTGGGTGAAAAGAGAGAAAATTGGGTCACTGCCTTACAAGAATACGACACTGAGATCAGGCCAACAAATATTGTAAAAGGTCAAGGCTTTTGCAAGATGTTGGCTAGAGCTTCATTTTTTTTTGAAATATCATCTTCAAATCAAGAGGTACAATTTATGAGGTAAGCCTAAGCGATATTGAATCGATATATGCTGATATCATATTTTATCTAAAGAATGGATATACTCCTTCAAATCTAGATTATACAAAGAAAAGTGCTTTAAGATTGAAGGCTAAGCAGTATCAACTTGTAAATGATGTACTTTTTAGGATGAATTATGATTTTGTTCTCCTTCGATGTGTTGAGAAATCTAAAGCTGAAAAGGTGTTGCATGAACTCCATGATGGACCAACAGATGGACATTATGCGGGAGATGCTACAACACATAAAATCTTGCGTGCATGATACTATTGGCCTACACTATTTAAAGATGCACATAGCTACGTAAGGAAATGTCAAGTTTGTCAAACTGCTGTCGAAAGACAAAAGAAACCATCATTGCCTTTGCAACAAGTCAATATAGATCAACCTTTTGATCAATGGGGGTTGGATATAATAGGTGAGATCGTTCCTCACTCTTCTAAACAACATAAGTATATCCTTATAGCTACAGATTATTTTACTAAATGGGTAGAAGTAGTTCCGCGCAAGAAAACCAATGCTGAACATATCATTGATTTCATAGATCAGTTCATAATCACTAGGTTTGGTTTACCCTCCACTTTAATGTTTGATAATGCATCATATTTTCCTGGCAATTCTATGAGTGAATTTGCACTTAAAAAAGGTTTTAAGCTTAAATATTCTGCCAATTATTACCCACAAGGGAACAGGTTGGCCAAATCAACAAATAAAAACTTAATCAGAATCATTAAGTGAACCATTGATCAAAATCATAAAAATTGGCAAAAATCTTTGATGTATGCTTTATGAGCAAACCGAATTACCCAAAAGGATTCCATTGGCACTTCTGCCTTTAATTTAGTTTATGGGAAAGAAGTAGTTCTCCCAATTCATCTAGCAATTCCTTCTTTGGCATTAGTTCAATTTATCGATGAAACATCAACTTCATCTTTACAGCTAAGACAATTTCAAATCCTTAAGCTAGAAGAGCAACGAGAACAAGCTAAAATCACACATGCTCATCATCAAGCATTAGTAAAGGCTTCCTTCAATTCAAGCATGGTATCTATAAAGGATTTTCAAATTGGAGATTTAGTTTTGAAATGAGATAAGGCTCATGAGGAAAAAGGCAAACATTCTAAATTCCAACGAATGTGGCTTGGCCCATTCCAAATTTTTGAAATCATAGGTCCATCCACTTTCATGTTGCAAGATTTAGTAGGGAAAAAGGAATCTTTGCCTGTTAATGGGTAGATCCTTAAAAAATACTTTCCATAGAAGATGAATTCTCCTATTTTTGTAAATTATTGTTTATAGCTTTACTTTGATAATAAAACAGGTTGTAAATGGTTAACTTTGGGAATTGACAAAAAATATTAGTGTTTCTTTTATATTTTGTTGTTCGCTTGTATAAATAGAATTGATTTGGAAAATTGATCATTATTATTGAAAATACAGTGAAATGCTATAAGCCTGAAAATGATACTAGTTTCAGCCTTACGATTTTTGATGAAAAACAACCTTAGGTGAGAATTTGTTTTATGTCAATCAATGAAAAGCATCAATAACAAAACAAAGATTCTCCGTAGAAAAGATGTTTCCAAAAACTCTATAATTATCATCCATAGCTATTCTTAAGGAACCAATGACTTCATCCCCACCTAGGGAATTACGAGTTTCAAGGAATAATCCAATGATACACTCTAAGCTTAAAGAATAAGAGGTCTCATCACGACCTGACTTATCATGAACATAGATATTATGACTTGTTGACATTGCCAAAACTACATACCACAACAGGGCAATGGCTCAAGATTGTTGCAATCAAAAGACAAGGGGTCTCATCACGAGCCAGCTTGTTCAGCAAAATTATAAATCAAGTGAATGGCACTATCATATTTTGGCTACCAAACCAAGACATTGTTCTTTAAGAATTAAAAGAAAACAAAAAAAAAAAAAGTGTGGATGTGGATTTATCTTTGAAAATTGTATATTTCTCCAATTAGGATACAGGATCATTGCTGGGTAACAGGTAACCATGTCGAGGCTATGAATGCCTACTGGCAGAAAAGGCTCTACCTACGATAAATGAGCATACTGAAAACTGGTCTACGAGAAGTCTTTGTTCTTATCTTTATAGACTAAGTAGTGGCTAACGTAAATACAATGACTAGCTTTGGGAAGTAAATAACCAGAGTTAACACAGAAGAAACAAACTACCATTGACAGCTAAAAGCATGATGTACTTTATATTTCTATAATAAAAATTGATTTTCCAAAAAACATTTTTGCTTTGGAATTTTAGAAAATTCAAAAGATAATCAGAGATAACTGGTTCTTCCTAGTGAATCGCCGATTGTTGTGGCCAGCAACAACCCCCCTTTTTATTTAGTTTCAGTAATAAAGCTTAATAAATGGGGACCCTTCTAAAAAATAAAAAAATAGCACTTATGTTTCCCTTTGAATAAAACATGCTATCATAAACTTAGGAAAACACCCGCTAAACCGAAAAAATTTAAGTTTTATTATAAGTTCTGAATAAAATCATTCTCTTAACAATAAAACATCGCATCGCAAAAGATAATGGAGGACATCATATAAACAAAATTCCAAAATTGAGAAAATGTGATGCAAGATTGTGCTCCTTAAAGACCCAGCTCGCATCACAGCTTTCATACGCCGCAAGTATCACCTAAGGTAAAATATCTCGATCCGATGATATCCGATAAGGCATCTCACAAATTGCATCTCGCAGACACATAAGGTGATAAATGATTGTTGACAAAATGGATTAGAGATATTTTGATCTATGATATTGCGAAGAAAATTGCAAAATCGCTTTGTCACGATCTACAGGGCTCATCGTTCAATAAAGTTTTTCTCGTAGTCTGATACCGAGTTATGGGAATTAATGTCAATTTAATGGTTATTTGACGGTCATTTATGAGGTAAGATTTAAATCTAATCGAAAGGTTATTTCAGATAGGGTGGTATATTTGATATGATTTTAAACTTAAAGAGCTTTTCTGTCACTTTGTCTCCTTCCTTAATTGTAAATTCGCAGGAGCGGCAAGCAGAGTAATATATGTAGCAGTGTGTAGAACATAATGGGAAAGAAGGGAAAAGCTCCGGTAGAAGAGGACAAAGAGATGACGCCCTTATACACAGACACCACCTATAACAAGGATGCCAGCATAAATACTTGGGAAGGCATGTATAGTCTGCTCGAAGAAGAAAAGCTGAGAGTTATGGAGGTTAAAACAACAACAAACTCATGCGGGTCATCTGAGGCATCAAGCATTGAACTTACATGTTCATTCTTGTACTAAATAGCGGCAAGCCCAAATATTCTTCCATACACAGACATGGTCAAGTGGGTACTGGACAGTGCCGATATAATATATAAGCAATTCAAGACTTGAGGCCAAGACCTCATTGGGTCATTCGCTACACAAGATTGAAGGCTTATATATCATCTACCAGAGCCGCAGGCAACCTAGAACAAGTAGTTCGTAGAAAATTTTGCCAAGGAATACAAAGATTTGGTGGAGTGCACCAAGAACTGGTCACTAAGGGAAGAACCATTGAAAAAAAGGGCAAAGCATGCTAACCAAGGTCCTTCAAGACCGCGCAAGAGGTGAAAATAGCACCTGGGAAGCCTGGATCAGAAAAAGGAAGCAATCATCGCTGGAAAAAACCCTCAAAAAGGAAAGCCCCCAAGCATTTGGTCACATGTAAGCCAGAAAACCATGGGGAACAGTGCTAAAGGTTAAAGGAGTTACCCACGC
>APFE030353810.1:0-15080 GCA_000404065.3 Pinus taeda
TGCCTAGCCTTGTACTTGGCCTGGCTCTTTTCCAGCTATTCCTGTACTACCTGGTGGATCTCCTGGATTTGTTCAATGAACCTAGTTGCCTTGTCCACATCACTGTGTCTATCAACCATTGTATCTTTACCAAAGAAAAAATCCAAAGGAGACCTTGGTATGAAACCAAAATAGGTCTCAAAAGGATATCTCTGTGTAGAAGAGTGTTTGGCTCTATTGTAAGCATGCTGCACATAGCACAAGTGATCATCCCAAAGCTTAGGATGTTAGTTGTAATATCCTCTCAGTAATTGGGTCACCGTCCTGTGAACTACTTCTGTCTGGCCATCTATTTGTGGATGAAAAGCTGTGCTTTTCTTTAATTTGGTGTCCATTAGCTCCCATAGACTGGACCAAAACTTCCCCACAAATTGGGTGTCTCGATTAGATACAATAGAAGTGGGTAATCTAAAATGAACCCATACATGTTCAAAGAATAATTTTGCAATTTGTTCAGTTGTAATTTGTTTACTACAGGGTATCAAAATACACATTTTGCTGAACCTATCCACAACAACATATAGGTAATCATGACCTTTCCTAGATTTAGGCAGTCCTCCAACGAAATCCATGCAAATTCTTTCCCAAGGGTGAGAAGGAATTGAGAAGGGAGTGTACAAGCCTAGTTTTCTATTGCTGGGTTTGCTTTTAGCACACATGGCACACCCGTTTACATATCTAGAAACTGTCTCACTCATTTTCAGCCAATAGCAGAACCTTTGCAGTTGTGCAATTTTTTTACTTAACCCAAAGTGACCTAATATCAGAGAAGTGTGTGCTTCCCTAATTATCTTTTCTCTCTTAGTTTGTGGAATGTAGAGTTTCCCACAATGATATAAGAGTCGGTCTTTCACATGATAGTCCAATTCTTCTACTCTTTTGCCTTGACCCAAAGTTGCATATACATCTTTAAAGTCCATATCCTGAGCACACTATTCTATGTAGCTTTCATGCAACACAGAATTATGCTTAAGTATGGTAGATGCATTTATAATGGGTCTAGATAACATGTTTGCAACCTTGTTATGCATGACCCTTTTATATCTGATGACTAAATGAAACTGTTGTAGAAAACCCATCCATCTGTAATGTCTTGATTGTTGCAACATAGTTTGGGAGTGTAGATATTGAAGTGATTGATGATCAATATGTATTACTATTTCTTTGCCCATTAAGTAATGTTTCCACTTTTTCACACTCTGAACTAATGCATGCAATTCTTTATCATAGGTAGGATAGTTAACTACTGCAGGATTAAAAGTCTCAGAATGATAACATATGGGTTTACCGTGATGTGTCAACACTGCTCCCATGGCATAGTCACTGGCATCAGTTTGGATCTTAAATGGTCTTTGTAGATATGGCAGTGCTAGTACAGGTGTTGTACTAATTTTTTCTTTCAAGGTGTCGAAGGCTTTCTGCTTTTGCCTCCCCACTGAAACACCTTGTTCAATCTTGTCAAAGCATGTAAGGGAGCTGCAATTGAGGAAAAATTTGAAATGAACTTCCTCCAATACTATGCTACTCCTAAGAAGCTTCTCACTTCTATAGCAGACTTGGGTTTAGGCCAGTTCATGATCACTGCCACTTTCGAGGGATCTATTTTCAATTCACCTCGCCCTACTATATGACCCAAATAATTTAGAGATGTTTTGCCAAATTCACATTTGGAGAGTTTAACATAAAGTTTTTCTCTTTTAAAAACATCTAATGTCTTCTTAACATGCTTTAAATATTCTTCCCATGTTTTACTAAAAATTACAATGTCATCCAGATACACAGTAACAAAATCATCAAGAAAAGGTTGGAGTACATCATTCATTAATCTCATGAATGTAGTTGGGGCATTGGTCAAGCCAAAAGGAATAATTAGCCATTCATACAATCCCTACTTTGTTTTGAAAGTAGTCTTCCATGCATCTTGCTCTGCAACTCTGACCTGATGGTATCCACTGTGCAAATCTAGCTTGGTGAAATAAATAGCTTCCTTCAATTGATCTAAAAGATCATCTATGCGAGGAAGGGGATAACAATTTTTGATTGTTATCTTATTCAGTGCTTGGCAATCAATGCACATTCTCCATGAGCCATCTTTCTTTCTCACCAGAATGATTGGTGACCCACATGGTGATGTGCTAGGCCCGATGAACCCTTTCTCGAGCAACTCGTGCACCTGCTTCTTGATTTCATCATTCTCTAAAGAAGACAACCTTTTATACATGTGGCTGCAATGATTGTTTCATCTCCCAAGTCAGACCCCAAATCTTTCTGAATAGCTGTAGCAGTCTTCTTCTTCTTGCCCTTGGACTTCTTAGGTCTCAGCCCTGGATGCAGAATCCAACAATGCTTATCATCATGCCCCTACTTTTTACAATAAGTGCATGAAGCTTTGCCTTTTTGTGCAGTGTTAGCCTTCCTTGCTTTCCACTTCTGCTTTCTTTTCTCCTTGCTCTTACTTATAGTGGGTTGGGATGGTCCCCCAACTTTTGGATTCCCATTCTTTCCTCTAGCTTCTAGATGAGTAGCTTGTACAGATACCTCATCTATACTAGTGGGATTAAACATGAGGATGGTATGCCTCATGTAGCTGTGTAGACCACCAATGCACTTCAAAAGAGTTTCTCGTGAGTCTAATGAGATGCTCAACATCAATGCTCTCTTTCTGAACTCTTGAGTGTACCCTTGCACACTTTTCCCCTTCAATTGCCGAAGAGTTTTCCAACTCATCATGGCTTGTTGCATGTAGGCCAATGGATAGAACTACTTTTTGATTGCAGCAACAAATTCACTCTAGATAGAGATGGTCTTA
Source organism: Pinus taeda (assembly GCA_000404065.3). Taxonomy (NCBI): domain Eukaryota; kingdom Viridiplantae; phylum Streptophyta; class Pinopsida; order Pinales; family Pinaceae; genus Pinus; species Pinus taeda. Next base: position 2,849 of record APFE030353810.1, read on the forward strand.
CCATGCTTCTTCATATCAGCTTGGGTTCTGCCTTCCCACCAAACAAAGGCAGTGCCTCCTAAGCGTAGGCTTGCCAGCTGTATCTTATTCTTGTTTGAGTCTATGTTCTGTACTCTGCAATACACAACAATTTGTCTAATCCAATTTTCCAACTTTTCAGCATTTAGCTCTCCATCATATATAGGCAAATCAAATTTAACATCCAGTTTAACCAAAGATGCTTTCTTATTATGCACAAGGCTATTAAGAGGTGTAGGAAAGCTTTCTTCTTTCCCCTTTCCTTTTGAGCGGTCATGGGAATGAGATTCATCTTCTTCTTTATCTTGTTTAGAGCCTGATGAATCTTCATCCTTATGCTTTCTAAAGTCCCTATACATTTCTTCTACCATAGACTTTATAGCTAGGAAACTTTCTATGAATTGAGGGTCTAGCCCTATAGAACCTTCCTCTGACGTTGTCTTCCGAGAATAGACTCTCCCAATTTTAGGATTAGCTTCCATGAACTCTCCATCTCCTAATTTGAGCTTTGATCTAGTGAGCATTCACAGCTAAACCAACACAAGCTTGTCTAACCTTACAACCTAGAGCTCTGATACCACTTGATCTGATAATCACCCTATGAGTGACCTTAGTTGAATATTTATTAAACAAAATGTATTACAGACTCATGTGCTCGTGTGTGTTCTGTGTTATTTAAGCAATGGATCGATCATATTGCCAATACATAGATATTTAAATGGAAAGACAGTAGAGAAATACAGTAAGCAACGTAAAGACACAAATAGTTTTTAATAAGGAGTTCACCCTATTCTCTAGGGTTACGTCTCCAGTCCAGCTTCAGTGGTGGCCTTGTTTTATTGTGTCTTTCAGCAGAGAAATTACAAGACAGGGACTCAATATGAGTTCTCCAGAAGTAGATTTTGCTTGGCAGGGTGGTTCTTGGATTCCCCAAGCCACTCAGATTTCACAGACTCTTTTTCTTCCTACCAGCTCTGTGACCCTTTGTCTACAGTGGAAAGAGCCAAAAGTGATGCTCAGTCCAGACAGATTCCTCTCTGGGAAGGCTTGAATCTTCAAGTTCTCTAGTGCTCGACGCTGCCTGTGGTTAGCTCGGCCCTCTGTCTCCTCTGCTTAGCTTTACTGTTCTCTGTGTTCAGTCCTCCTCTCCGAGTTCACTGTTCACTATCTCTCTTTGTCGCTTGGACTCCTCTCAATTCAGGTCCCCCCTCAACTCTCCCCGTTCGACTGTCTTTGTTCTTGGATTTAGCCATTCGATCCCTATTCCTGTTCGGTTCCTCTCCCACCTACGTTGATTCACCTTCTTCAGCTGCGCTTGGAGTTCCTTGTTCGGCATCAGCATGAACGCCCAGGGAGTGGCCACGTGTCCCCATCTAACTGGTGCCATCATGCTTCATCGTTTTGTTTCTTTAGTTACGTCATGGATGCGTTCTTCCTCCACCGTGGCGGTCAAATGGACTCCAAATCCCTTTAGAACGTGACTTAATTCCCTGTTGATTCCACTTCTTTCCATCAGGCGCAATCTTAGCTGTTCGATCTGGGCTCCTTAAGATCCAACGTCATACGCACATCAAGCGCGGTTGACTTGCTCGACTGATAGTGCACGATCAACTACGGTTTTTCTCTCACCTCTGTCGCCACGTGTTGATTGGTGTATGGAATCGCCCTGCACTTTTCCAAAACCTCTTACCGTTCAAGGGCATCCCAATCAAAACGCCAGTTTCCAGAGCGTGGGTCCCGCCTTCATACTTTAGCGCTTTTACCTTTTTCCACCCGCGGTCCTCCGATTCCCCCATGCAACTGGGTGCTCGGGCTTTCCCATCTTAGCCCTGTTTGCCCATTGATGCATGATTAGCGCATCAAAAATCACCTCATTTTCCTGATCTATGGCTCGCAGGGGCTACTTTGACCTCCCGCGTAGTCTCCATGGGCCTCGGTTAGCGTGCTTTGACTGAGGTCCTCGTCGTTCCACGTTGGCTGCCATTGCCACTGGTTCATGGTGTTTTTGATGCTATTTTGGATTCTTTAAAGATTTTTTTCGTCCCGGTATAGTCAAGGTTCTTTGGTAGTCGTTCATGGATTCGATTCGGATCATACATCAAAGGGAATCACATCTAATTCTACTTCATCAATAAAATCAACACTGATGGAAAATCTAGTTTTGCAATATTTTGTTACCTTAAGCTCTGCATTCTTAGTTAGCCATTTCAGTTGATATGGGCTTGGATGATCATGAACTTCCAATCCTATTTTCTTGACCAACTCTACTATAACGCTATTTTCCTATGATCCTGAGTCAAATAGAGCCTTAACCTTTGTCTTATTGACTTGTATCTTTATATGGAATAGTTTGGTCATTTGTTTCTCTTGATGTTGCTGAAGGCTACTCAGATTCACCTCCTCCTTCACTGATGTACAAAGGACCTTATCATCCATGTCTGAGATTCTCTCAACTTGGTTGCTTGAATTAGTGGCCATGAGATTCTTCTTCTTATTGCCTTTCTTTTTGTTCTTTGGGTCAAACTCTGGATGCAAATTCCATCATTTCTCCTCTTTATGGATGTCAATGTTGCAGTGGTTGTTGGGATATTTGTGTCGATGTGCCATGGTTTCCATATTTTTATCTTTTCTCCCTTTCTGCTTCTTCTTCCCCTCCTTAGAAGCATCATGTTGCTCCTTCTGCTTCGATCCACTTGATAATGCTTTCTTCAGACCTATGTTCTCTAGGTATTTTGCCTATACACAAGCCTCGTGCACTGATTTGGGCTTGAAAAACATAACTTTTTCCCATAGATGGCCATGTAGACCCCACAAATACTTGAGGAGTACATCTAGGTTCTTTGGGGAGATACCCAACATTATGGACATCTTTCTAAACTCTGTGGTGTACTCCTACACATTTTGCCTTGACTTTTTCTTGAGTAGTGTCATTAGATCCATTGGTCCTCTATATACCCAATAGGGTAAAAATACAACTTAATGAGGGCTTTGAAGTCCTAGCACTTAGTCACTGGAGGCTTTCCCTCCAACCTTAGTGTCTCTGTGTGGGTTTCCCACCAATTTTTGGCATGGCCCTTTAATTTCAACTATGCAAATGAAATCTTAGGTTCTTCCTCAATTTTATGGAAACTTAAATACACTTCCAGTTGTTGTAACCATTGATTTAGCTTCAAATTATCGATCTCACCATGGTACGACTTGAAATCAATCTTCACTCCCATTTTGAATATGGTTTAGATTGATTCATAACACTTGAATTGGGTTGATCTTTTTTAGGTCCTTCTTCTACTGGTTCTTTGTTTCTTCTCGATCATCTGATTCCCCTTCTAATTTTTCCTTTGGCTTTGAATCCCCATCTTCTCTTAATATCCAAAGCTTAATTCTCAGGGCCACGATGAGGTTATTTACATTACAATTTATACCCGCCACTTGTTGTTCTACCTGCGAAAACATTTCCTTTGCAAGATCACAAGGGTTATTGATACATTTTTCACCCTTGATTAAGGTTTTACAACTTTTGGGCCAATCGATCTAGATACCCTACAAATATCCACATTATACCTAAAGAAACATGCTATGATACCAATATGGTCCATAAATTGTAGTGGATATTCTGCTGGATATTTCGTCACAACATATCTAATAAAATTATATTTAAAATATGAAATTCTACACTTTTACAGTTTTATTTCCTTTCAGTTATGAATATGTAGATTATTACTAATAGTGTATGCATGCACATTGAAATTATGCAGAAAATAGAGAACAAAATAATAAAATATCACACATAAATTGACACGAGATATGACTTGAGAAACCCTTTTGGGAGGAAAACCAAACAAGAAGGTGAGGTTGCTTGGCTCTCTTTCTTTGAATAAAAAATGTGTGTGAGTACAAAGAAATATGGTCTGTGGCTTCCCTCTCGACTATTTTTTCTGAAAAATGGAACAAATATACTCAAAATAATGGAACCCCTTTTCCTCCTAGTGGCCCAATTATAACAGAGCCTTATAGCCTTATAGTGGTTAGGTTTGGCTACATTAACTCTTAACAAAAGTTACAATAAATACTCTCCTAGAGTCTTATACATCATAATCACATGACTATCCCTTTTTTTATTGAGAAGAGTTTTAAGCAAAAATCACATCATAATTCATCTGTCGATGTGTTTCAAACAAATGATTATGGTTCATTGTCAGGACAAGTTAAAGAACCAAATCGAGAGAGCAGAACATCCAACGGTTATATTTGACTGTGAAATGGCTACTAAGAAACAACTATGTTTGACTAGGCAACGAGACCAAGGGAAAGGGAAAGGAAAAAATTATTAGTTAATTAATTCGTAAGTTAGTTTAGTTATATTTATTACCCTAAAAAGTAAATGTTTGTATTTAATTACCATGATCCATAACCTATTAATAGATCCATTTATTATTATTAAAACTATCTAAATAAACAAAACATATATCATTAAATTTATATGAAATAATAAGAAAAATTAAAATTGTTCGAATAGATAACCTATTAAATTAGTTAAATAATGACCTCATACTAACTATAAGGAGTCCAACAACAATGAATATTTATCAATTTTATCCTAATTAAAATAACATGGAAATTAAATTAAAAACATCGAAGAACTAAATAGAAAGAATATAACTTTTTCTAATTGGTTAGTTAATTCAATATTAATTTTATTCAATTATATCTAAAGGGTTGGTCAGATAAAAAGTTCATATCTTTTAAATTCCTTCATCAATGTTTAGGAACATAAAATTCTTATTTCATTTGTTTATTATGTTAATTAAAAGGATTTTATTACCTATTCAAACATTTTGTTCTAATTTTTAATCTAGAAGGAGTGAAAGAGAACTAGTCAAATTAAAATAAAATCCTAAAAATACATAAAAACCAAAAAGATGAGAAGGAAAAAAGGAAAACAGATGATCCAGAAAATGAGGGGGAAAAAATGAAGAAGACCTCATAGAAAAGAAAAATACAAGGGGCAGGGGCGAGAGGGGGAAAGGGGTGGCTAGGAAGAAAGGACAGGGATCCAACAGTTGCTAATTTTCCAATCGTCATCCCTATTGAGATTCCTTGGCTTTTTTTCAATTTCTATGGCCTGCCTACATTTCCGGTGATGAAAAGGAGCAATCTTGGCAATGACACAAGCCTCCTCAATGCATATGTGATGCTTGGTCTTTTCCACATGCTTTGCCAAGACAGAGGACTAGGTCCACCCATGTTTAATGTCAGCTGAGTGTTCATGAAACCTTTGATTAATAGAACACCCCATCTCACCAACATAGGGGGTCCCACAGGAGCAAGGAATAACACAAACACCTTTCATGTCCTTGGGGTCAATAGGGCCTTTTACATATCTAAGGACATTCTTGTGAGTTTCAATGTGGTTTCCCTACTATTAATAGCTAATTGATTCATACTCTTAATAATTAATTACTAGCATTTCCTTTATTCAAATATGGTAATAAATATAACTAAACTAACTTACAAATTAATTAACTAATTATTTTTTTCCTTTACCTATCCCTTGGTCTTGTTCCCTAGTTAAACATAGCCATTTCTTAGTAGCCATTCCCCAGTACAATATATCCATTTCCTAGTCAAATATAACCATTGGATGATCCTCTCTCTATTTAACATGCATCCATGATCTAGTTCTTCAACTTGTCCTGAAGATGAACCACACTCGTTGGTTCGAAACATGTCAACAAATGAATTATGATGTGATTTTCGTTGAAAACGCTTATCAATAAACTTGATATGGATCAAAGAAGCCTAAATTCAACAATTATCCCCTTTTTTCATGAATAATAGGGGCCGACATGGCATCCTCTAGAATTATGGTGGTGAAAACAAGAAGGCAACTTTAGAGTGGCATAACTTTCGCATACAGACTTTGATTGACACAATTCTTGTGTCGTTGGAAAGGTATTAGTGTGTAGGATAGGTAGAAAATATGAAACACTAAAGGAAAAAAATTTGGCCTCCAAAAAATGTTATTTGATGCCTCAAAACACTCGTAGAAGGTTTCAAACCCCAATTTTCCAAACTAGGTCCTGCTGGTAAAAATGGCCGTGAGCGTTGATTCCTCCACTTTTTCCACTATGAAATCATCAAGATGGATGAAAAAAATATAATGATCTAATATAGATCATTATGATTATGCAAATCATGATTTTCTCTTACAAAAAAAACTTATAAGAGCATTGGAAAATTAAAGATGTACAAATTCTTCAATTATTCCAGTTGAAAAGCATGAACAACTTTTAGAAATGTGATTTCAATGCAGAAAAAACACTCCAAGTTCAATTATTTTTAATTTTTTCTTTTTCTTTTCATAAACTCGAAATGAAAACCCTACCTAACAACTAACCTAAAGAAAATGCAAATCAAGTAAACTTCAAAAATACACAAACAAGCAATGAAAAGAGAAAACACCTAAATTTCTTTTCCTTTTTACAATCATAAATTCAAGAGGCAATGAAGTAACCAAAAATAAACTATTAACAATTGCAAATAGACATTCAAGAGTTAGAATTAAGAAAATGTTGAGAAAAAACATGATAAAAACAAAGGTGAGAAAAATTAGTTGTTGCTTCTATGAAGGCAAGGTGTGATCATTCACACCTTTCACAAGGGAAAGAAGTGAGAACTCGTTATATTGTTCAAGGGAACAAATGATTAGATCCAATTATAGGAAACAAATAAAAATAAAAAACCTGGAAAAAACTCTTGAATCCTTACCTAATTGGACTACAAGTAGGAAAACAAGTTGAAAGATATCAAGAGAAATAAAAAGCTAAACCAAGGAAAAATATGGAAAACACTATAGAGAACAAATATAGGAGTTACACCATGTTGAAGTCACTAGTTCTACTATAGATAAATAAAATATAGTTCCATGACAAGGGTGAATAACAATAGATCAAAAAGTTTGAAGACAACACTTTACTTTTCTTATATTAGCTTACAATAACTTAAAAATAACTACCAATTGGTTGGAGGACTTATTAGCTCAAATTGAATGTTGGAGATTAATTGCACTAGCTATCCTCACTCCAATCCCCCTACTCCTTGAAATTTTCATACCTACAAACATGGAAAAAAATAATATTGCTAAAAAATTTAACAATAATAATTTAGTTATACAATAATTAATATAACTAACTTTAGTCATGTGAGTTAGAACAAATACTAGAAACCAAAAGGTAACCATGACATGCAATTATTTAGTATCTAGGGGAAGGAAAGAAGAGAGATAACCATTTTATTTTTAATGAAAATTGGTACAACATTTTTTTTACTTGACTTTGCTGTCGATATTGTTCACAACCATTGTTTGGATTCTGCTTGCCTTGAGCTACTAAGGACTAATTCAATTCCAATGTTCTACTTCATGGAAGAAAGAAGGAAAAAAGTGTATCTTAGGTATCTATGTCATGAAATAGGAGATGATAATAATTGAAAATGGAAATTATATAGGAGATTGTTAGGTCACTATAATACTACTGTAACCCCAACATTGTTATTGTTGTGCCCCATAGAGGCTCACTATTGTTATTGTTGTGCCCCATAAAAGCCCACTATTATTATTGTTGTGCCATTACATTATTATTGTTATGTAGGCCCCAATTATATTTTGATCCCTTAGTCCCCTATATATACCAAGGAGGTCTTTCCATTTGAATCATCCAAGAATTGTTCATTTATGTGATGTAAACAAGGTTTCCCCCTTGAAGAGGTTTATTTTGTAGTTGTTGAACTATATTTTCGTCTGTTTTTGTGATGTGGCTACATAAAATTTGGTATCGGAGCTTTGGATCCTAGGATTTTGTTTCTTCAAACATGTCATTTTAGAATTTTCTCTATATCATTTCTTATGCGAGGATTCAAAAGCTGAAAATTTACCATGTGGATTTGATATCGTGATAAACTTCACGTAAAAATTTCATACTTTGTTCACTATATTTTCAGATATATGGTCCAAGGAATTTAGGGTTTCTGCATTCTCCAAAATTCAGTCTCAAATAGGTGACATAGGGAAAATCATCATAACTTTCTTTTTGAGCATTAGATTTGAAATCCATAAAAAGTGACCGAAGTGCATGAATGATATTTTCTTGGGGAGGAATTTCAAGGGCAAAGGTTGAAATAATGACACATAGCAGTCCATACTAATTCATTATATGGAACTATCCATAATCAGACCATCATGGGAGATTTGGTATAAATTTCTCTTGAAGAATCCAATTCTATTCTAACTTGTGGGGTTGGAAAGAAGACTAAAAAATCTACTTTAGGACAAAGTTTCAAAGGTACAACAATTTCAATATCAAGCTCCAAAAAGAAATAAAAAAAATGTGTGTATTTTTTAAAATTTGCTTAACTTTTGTTTCAAAATTAGTTTGAATTGATTCAAAGGGCATAGTGAAGCATATATATCATTATTGGCTTCCAATATGCCTAGAAACAAAAAAAATGAAAACACTAGTAAGCTAACAAAAAACTATACTATGATGCTTGAAGAAGAGGAAGAAATGCAACATGATATATCAAAATTATATGACCAAGTGCAACAAATTTCACTCTCACAAGGAGCAACAAAAAATGAATTAGATGGTTTAAAAGAAATAATAAACGGGGACATGAGAGTTTTGAAGGATGGTTTAAAAGTAGACATGGAAGCAATGATGAATATCAATATGGAAGGGTTGAAGGAAGGTTTGAAAAAGTTGTTGCAAGAAAGGCTTCCTAGTGGTGACAACGTATTTTGTGAAAATAAGGATGAGGACAAAAGGAATATGAATTATGATTTTAGAGACTCCAATAGTGGGTTGAAGGCTAACCGCATCTAAAGATTAATATGAGGAATTTTGATTTCAAGGATCCAGTAACATGGATACTATAGATGGAGTTGTTCTTTGATGTACATGATGTGCAATAGACGCAAAATGTATACACTACATCTTTATATTTAGAACCCAATCAATTTGTATGGTATCAATGGATTCGTTCTCGTAAAGCACTAGTCACTTGGGTAATTTTAATAGAGGAATTGATAGCACATTGTGAGGATTCAAAGAGAAATACCATGTTTAGCCAAATGATAAATCTCAAATAAAAGGGTTTAGTTGGGGAGTTGTTGTAGCAGCTACAACCACACTCCAAAATTTCTCCTTAGATTAGTTTTGGAGCCTCAATTCCAACCTTCACTACAACATTTCTTGCTTCGTCAAGTACACAAGCTTCAGTGTTTTTATTGCACAAAGGCAACCTATCAATCATAGCTCAATGCATCCCCCCCACAGCCTGATCACCTGGACTTGGTACAACTGCAGGACGAGAAACTCCCCCAATAAATTGCGCAATTTTGGAGGGCAACGAGCCTTCCCTCCAGAAATTGTGCAATCCTAACTGGAAGCCTGTTGGGCTCTAGAATTGCGCAATTCTAGCAGTCAACACTCACAGTGAAAATTGCATAATTTTCCCCAGTAGGGCTACTTAGCCCAAAATTTGCACAAATCTGGGCAGTAGTCAGCTTCTTTGCCCAAAAATTACACAAATATCCTAGGCAACCAACCCAGCTCCCAGCCAGAAATGTGCATTTTCTCATAGTAGTCGAGCAATGTCTTGCATGTGCAGCTGGGTTGACCGTTCCCTCTGGGACCGAGAAAAACTAACTTGCATGCATGGGTTGCTTCTCCCAAGGTAGCATGGAAGGCATCCCCTTTTTCAGGGATTTATTTTTGGCAGTTAATGGTTACATGCAAGGATCATTTCAGAAACCTCCCACCAAATGTCACTTTCCCTATATTTGTGGCATGCACATCACAAACTAGATGTTATCAAAACTCATCAACCAAATGCCATAGAGCTCATTCCTCACATCAACCTTGCAGCTTTGGCATCCCATATTTCATCTAGGAGTTGTCGACACATTCAACTTAGCTATATTGGGGTAAGCCTTCTTTCCATGCCTTGTGTTGCATTTCTAGTGCTTTTTGTGTTTCTCTTCGTATGAATGTTGTTTGCTTGATTTCAGTGAATGCTTGTTGTTTTTTTGATACATACTAGCTTATACTAGCATCATTTCAATTTTCATCAACATCTCATTGTTTTCGCATGCACGAAACTATTTTTAATGAACAGTCGTCGATTCAATGACTTGCCTCACCTACATGCATGTTGTTCCATTTTATGAATCTGTCATTCACCATTTGCATGCATGATCATTCACTTATGCTTACACTTAGTGTCGCCATGCATTCACTTCAAAATTTTCTTTTAGTTTCCCGTCGATGAGTCTGGGTAGCCTTGGCCCGAACGCTGCCTCACCAAGAGCCTCACCAAGACAAGATTGCATGATCCTGAGAGGGAATGCTCTGTCTTCCTCTCAGGAAATTCACATTTCTACCCAGGCACTGTTCGGTAGGATTATTTTGTGCATTTTTGAGGACAGTGACTATTGGCCTAGAACATTGCATAATGTAGTCACTGAGCCTATAGCCATTTCCAACTAAGATTGTGCAATGTGCAATTCTAGTAGCCAAAAACTAGACCAAACTGTGCATTGCGTAGTTCCAACAGTCAGTCAATTTCCCAATAGCCTAGACTATGCCTTGTGCAATCTTCGCAGTTAGTCTCCCGACCTCCCAGCCGAAATTGAGAACCTTCATAATCAATCACACATGTATGTTGCAAGTCAGTTCTCAAGTTCATTTTTATTTTCGATTGATAGATTGCTTGCCGTGAGTGTTTCCATGTATCCAGGTATTACAGGCATTCATCTGCCTCTCAGTAGTACAGGTACAATGGTTTCCAAGAGAGAAGAGTTGAAGACACCATTCAAAGGACACTTGGAGATGCAATCGATCAAATGCCTATGAACTTTCCGACTCACGAAGATATCAAGTTGTTCATAGACAAGGACATCAAGATATGAAAATAGAAAAATCATAATGAGAAACATCATGAACAATAGCTGAAGGCAACATACCGAATGCAACAAATGCAATGAATGAAACGAATGTAAGAGGAAGGTTGTTGACAAAACAGAGGCGGAACAAAGTTGCAAGCTCAAGTAGATCCAAAGATGATGAAAGCAACTTTGGAGACTCGGGCTATGAGGTAATGGCGAGACATGAAGATCACATGAAGACAAAGAATGGAAAAAATAAGGAGTTGCATGTGCTGAAGCAAAAACTCAGGGAAGAACATGAAGCTGCAAAGACAAATGGATGAGTTGCAACAAGAACATGAACAACAGTGGGCACAACATGTAGTCACGGATCAAACTGCGCCTGTACAAGTTATAGATCTATCCCAACGGCTGGCATAGAATAGCCATGGTAAATAGTGTTGTTGATTGCAATCAAGGGATTCAAAAACATGCATGTCATTGGGTGCATACATGCAATCCAACTCATTCAACACACTCACCAAGGTGAAGACAAGAAGCTAGTCCAACTAGAGCTGAACATGTACTTTGGCACGTTGATGCTCACGACCATCGACACACCCTTGAAGATCAGCATGAACACAATGCATTAGTGCGTTGTCAGTTCAACCACACCCAAGAAGACCATGTGCATGTTACCAGATGAGTTGGATGAAGGAGCCAAACCAATGCACCGGTTGCAATAGAGGCAAGAGTTCACTTCAACAAGATGTCACCATGGGGTGCATGCACACCATCATTGGTGACTAAGCTTAGCATCAACTCACCACCTTTGCCATGACAAGCATGTCAAAGAGTTGGTCTCATCACAATGAACGAAGTGTCAGTGATGCCTTGCATGGCTTTCTCAAGCCATTTCGTCTCACATGAGCACATATGCAATGTCATGTAACGTCATGTCAAGTGGAAGTTCAAGTGTCAATAGTTGGATGTAACAATCATAGAGTAGATGAATTGTCATGAGGGTAGATGAACTGTCACAAAGGGGAATGTAAAGGGTCACCCCACCCTTTGCTATAAATAGAACCTCATAACTCATTGTAAAGGCTTTTGGTCAGCCAAGCTTCCAATAAGACTATCTTAGAGAGAGCTTAGACAACATTGTAATGCGCCTGGGCTTCTCCACTGCACGAAGTTAGTACATCTCTTTAGAGAAGCAGGCAGATGTGGCTGTAACATTCCACTGTTGGGGCTAGTGGGTGTACATGGATGTATTGTATGACTGGAACTTAC
>APFE030353810.1:40376-102912 GCA_000404065.3 Pinus taeda
ATTATTATTTAATATAATTAATTAAATTAATATTTAATATATAAAAATATAAATCGCATCGGGAGTTTATGCGATATCGGGTCGGCAGTTTCATTCGGTACATGATATAAAAAACCCCGATACACCTCCACCCCCGACTTACCGATACCATAGGAACTCATCGGATCGGGAATTTATTTGAAGAGCCCCGATATCCTCTTCTTCCCGATACGCCGAAATTTCAAAAGGCCCGAAATTCATAAGGCATGAAGTATTAAGGTGACGGCATACGTTAAGGTTTGTATTAGTTTGAGTTTTTAAAAACAAAGCACTCATACGTAGGGAGTAAGGTTAGTATTTTACATATAGGTTAGTATATTTAACATGTTTAGTTTTAATATATATTATGGTAATGTAATTAGTTTATATTTTTAATAAATATTAGTTTATATATTAATATGTATATATAATATATTATATTAATTAATAATATGTAATATATATTATATTAGTTAAATTAATATATATTATTTTTAATTAATAGTTTAGATTAATTAATTTATAACATTTAATTAATTAATTTAATTTAGATTTAAATATTATTTAGAATTAGTTTTTAATTAGATTTAATTTGTTTATAAATAGTTAATAGGTTATTAATAATTAGTTTAGTTTATAATTAACAATTAATTTAGAATTAATTAGAGTTCTAATTCAGGATTTAAATTTTTAATTCAAATAAAATACGTTATCGCATCGGAGGTTTTATTCGCAACATGTTTTAAACAACCCCGACACAATACCATACCCCGATGCTCATAACTTGAGTTCTACCTGGCCAAATGAGGCCCAGGATAGCTCATTGGAAAGAGAAAATCAAGGAGAACATTTTGAAAGAGGTTTCACCAACAGATTTGATCATTTATTAGGCCAAAAATCAAGCAGAAGATCAGGCTACGAATTTTGAAAAACAAAATCAATTTTCTGAGTTATTGTTTTCAATTTCATTTGTCCAAAGCCTCTTCTAATTGCAGATCCATTGGCCAATGATATCCTTTACCAATCAAATCATTCCAAGCATCAATACGTAGCTTCTATTTTGTTTTTAATTATTTATTTAAATAGAATTTGATTGGGTTTGATTTAATTGCCAGAAATGATATTTTGATTGCATTTTAATTTATTTTTATTTCTTTTGCAGGAAAACAGTGGAAGAAATATGGAAAAAGAATCTCAATCAATGAGAAGGCTCCAGCAATTGAAGATCTGAATTAGGAGCAAGTAAAATTGGATTTAGCAGAATTCTCTTGAACAAACTCTCCTCTCTAAACATTCTTTTACAAAGACTATAAATAACAGATTGCAGAATGGAATAAGGACTGCTCTCCTCTGCAATTTTAGACTCCATGAAAGTACTATTGTAATAGGAATTTAGAGTTGTAGGAGGGAGGAGTGAAAAATCTCAGATCTGGGGATTATTGAGGATTTTTCCTTTGTATCTTGAATTATGTATGAGGGGCAGAGTTTTCACTATTGTGGCTTTAGCTTTGAAGGCAGAAGTTCAAGCAATGTAAAGGACTGTTGGAGACCGAGATCAGAGAAATGGATGCAATAAATTGGTATTTTTAATACTACTGTTTTAAATATCAGTTTCATTTTTATGGTAACAGGAATGTATCGTTTTATTCATGTTTGTGCATTATTGTCAATATGGGTAGGTTGTCTCAATGTTGTTATCATGTATCTCTGTTCTTATGGATTAATTTCTGATTTCTGAGTAACTATTTACTCATAAATCTGCCTTATTAAAACTGATTTATTGAACGGTAATATGTTGTGAACTATTTCCACATATTATTGTTTAATTATTGGATTGGCTGATTTGATAATCAATATCATTTATGTGAACTACTTCCTGAGTGTTGTTGGTTTATTATTTCAGTTAAGAGGTCTCAATAGGATGTGTTTTAATATCCATAATATCAGCTAATTGAACTACTTCATTAACCTGGTATTCATTATAAACAAGACATATCTAAATCCCAATACTTTAATTATCTTGCTCTTAGTTGGGTTAGATCTATATCTACCTAATTAAGATAGGATTTAGATTAGTTTCTTTTACTTGTATCATAGAATAAGCTTGCATTTAGAGTAAAATCTACATTCTTTTAAGTCCTCTCCTCAAAGAGGCAAAATTTTAGTTGTGGTTTGGCTGAACCCAAATCAGCTTAAGGGTCATTCTCTTGCCTGATCAGCAAGAAGAAGTGATCTGATGTCCCTGTCTATTGGTAGTTAAAGATACATTATAAACCAATAGCAATAGGGAGAAGGTAACTGGACCTAGATGAACAGTCGGAGCCACCACATCAAACAGAAAAGGAGCTGCTTTTAAGGTCCGGACCGGGTGGTTATCCCCCAATGTTGTTGCAGCGATTTTCGAGGCATCAACAGATACCTAGTTGGAAAATATGTACTGTTCGAAGTGAACATTGGTGAAAACATAATGCTTGTACACTAACTAGTGTCACCTACTCTAGTCAGTTGCTTTTGGGTTAACGCTTGTTAGCTCAATCAAGTAGAGTAAGGTGAGGGGGAAAACCTTAATAGGCACATCAGAGGTATAATAAACTACTTCTCTACAGGAACAACCTATTTTTCTCTCAATAAGTTGGGACCCCTCTTCTGCCTCTGAAATGAATAAGTGCTATGCATAGTTACAAATATGAAAATGAAAAAATGAAAAAGCGAAAAAAGTTTGAAAAGAAATGAAAATGAACAAGGCAAAAGAAGAGAAAGACTTCTTGCATAGAGAGGTGATGGAAGTAACTCCATCGGGATATTGACCAGACTCGCTAGTAGCGGAGCCATGCTTTTGTTCCTATGTGACTCTGCCTGGGTACTATCTAGGCTTGCTAGTAGCGGAGCAACACCAGAGATGAAACTAAGACTCTGACGACTATACTTCTTGTGCACCATTATACCCCTCAACCCCAATTGAAACAAATGTGTTTCCCTGGCTTGGAATGTGTTTCAATCGACCAAGATCTTGGCAGATGCAACATCTTAAAATCAAGCTAGTGTGGAAACCAAGAGGAGCTAAGAACTGAACAATAATTCCAGAGGTGTTAGACTTTCTTCTCACGAACAAGGTCCATTTAGAGAGCTGGAGTTTGAAAAATGTGTCACCAAGTATTGTAGCAGCTAAAACCACCCTCCAAGATTTTTCCTTAGCTTCGTTTTGGAGCCTCCCTTCCAACCTTCACAGCAACATGTCTTGCTTTGTCAAGTACACAAGCTTAAGTGTTTTTCTTGCACAAAGATAGCTTATTGATCACAACTCAATGCATTCCCCCCATAGGCTGATCATCCGTACTTGGTCCAGTTGCAGGCTGAGCAACTCCCCCAAGGAATTGCAAAATTAAAGAGGGAAACTAGCCTTCCCTCCAAAAATTTCACAATCCTGACTAGTAGCCTGTTGGGTTCCAGAATTGTGCAATTCTGGCAATAAACACTCATAGTGAAAATTGCATAATTTTCCCCAGCAAGGCTGTTCAACCTAGAAGTTTCACAAATCTGGGCAACAGTCAGCTGCTCTTCCCATAAATTGCGCAAATCTCATGGGCAATTAGCACATCTCCAAGCAAGAAATGTGCATTTTCTCCCAACAGTCGAGCAGTCTCTTGCATGTGTAGATGAGTTGATTGGTTCCCTCTGGGACTAAGTAGAATTGAGTTACATGCATGTCTTGCTTCTCCCAAGGCAACATACAAGGCATCCCTTATTTCAGGGATCTATTTTTGACAGTCGGAGGTTACGTGCAAGGATCATTTGAGAAACCTCCTGCCAAGTGTCTCTTTCCCTAGATTTGTGGCATGCGCATCACAAACTCGATGTTATCAAAACTCATCAACTAGATGTCACAAAGCTCATTCCTCACATCAACCTTGTAGCTATGGCATCCCACATTGCATTTGGGAGCTATCGGCACATTCATCTCAGTTGTTTTGGGGTAAACCTGCTTTCCATGCCTCATGTTGCATTTTTGGCACTTTTTGTGTTTCGCTTCGTATGAATGTTGTTTTCTTGATTGCAGTCAACGCTTGTTGTCATTTTGATACATACTAGCTTGTACTAGCACTGTTTCAGTTTTCATCAACATCTCACTATTGTTGCATGCATGAAACTATTTTTCACGAATAGTTGCTGATTCGGCGACTTGCGTCACTGACATGCATGTTGTTCTATTTTTTGAATCTGTCATTCACCATTTGCATGCATGATCATTCACTTATGCTTACACTTAGTGTCGCCATGCATTCACTTCCACATTTTATTTCAGTTTCCTATCAATGAGTTTGGGCAGCCTTGGCCCTGACTCTGCCTCACAAGGAGCCTCACCAAGACAACATTTCGTGATCCTGAGAGGGAAGGCTCTATTTTTCTCTTAGCTAATGTGCATTTCTTCCCAGGCACTATTCTTGAGGATTCTTTTGTGCATTTATGAGGGACAGTGATTGATGGCCTAGAAAATTGCGTAATGCAGTCACTGAGCCTGTATCCATTACCAAATGAGATTGCGCATTGTACAATTATAGCAGTCAACAGCCAGACTGGACTGTGCATTGTGTAGTTCCAATAGTAACTCAGTCTCCTAGCAGCCTAGACTATGTCATGTGCAGTCTTGGCAGTCAGTCTCTTGACCTCCCGATCGAAATTGCGCAACCTTCATGATCAGTCACACAGGTATGTTGCAAGTTAGTTCTCAGGTTCATTTTGATTTTTGAATGATAGATTTCTTGCCATGAGTGTTTCCATGTCTCTAGGTATTGCAGGTGTTCATTTGTCTCTCAGTAGTAGAGGTACAATGGTTTCCAAGAGTGCAGAGTCGAAGACATTGTTTAAAGCACACCTGGAGATGTAGTCAATCAAATTTCTATGAGCTTGCCTACTCATGAAGATATCAAGTTGTTTGTAGACAGGGACATCAAGATATGACAATAGCAGCATCAGACTGAGCAACATCATGAACAACAACTGAAGGTAGCATACTGAATGCAACAAATGCAATGAATGCAATGAATGCAACGAATGCAGCGAACGCAATGAATGCAACGAATACAATGAATATAATGAATGAAATGAATGTAAGAGGAAGGTTGTTGACAACACAGAGGCAGAACAAAGTTTCAAGCTCAAGCAAATCCACTGATGATGAAAGTAACTTTTGAGACTCAGGCTATGAGGTAATGACGCGACATGAATATCGCGTGAAGATAGAGAATGGTACAAAGAAGGAGTTGCATGTGTTGAAGCAACAACTTAGGGAAGAACATGAAGCTACACAAACATACAAATAAGTTGTAGCAGAAACATAAATAGTAGTGGGTACAACATGCACTCATAGATGAAACTATGCCCGTACAAGTTATAGATTTATCTCTGTAGTTGGCATGGAGAAGACATGGTGAGAAGTGTTGTTGATCACATGCAAGGGATTCAGTAGCATGCATGTCATTGGGTGCATCCATGCGATCAAACCCATTCAAAACACTCACCAAGGTGAAGACAAGAAGCTAGTCCAACTGGAGCTAAACATGTACTTCGACAAGTTGATGCGCATGACCACCGACACACCCTTGAAGATCAGCACAAACATTATGCATCAATGTGTTTCTGGTTCAACCACACCCAAGAAGACCATGATAGTAGATGAGTTGGATGAAGGATCCAAACCAATGCACCGGTTCCAATAGAGGCAAGAGTTCACTTTAGCAAGATGTCACCATGGGGTGCATGCACACCATCACGGACGACCAAGCTTGGCATCAACTGACCACCTTCACCATCAAAATCATGTCAAAGAGTTGGTCTCATCACAACAGATGGAGTGTTAGTGATGTCTTGCATGGATTTCTCAAGCCATTTCGTCTCACATGAGCACATGCAAAATGTAATGTAATGTCATGTCAAGTGGAAGTTCAAGTGTTAGTAGTTGGATGTAACAGTCATAGAGTAGATGAAGATTCATGAGGGTAGATGAACTATCACAAATGGAAATGTCAAGGGTCACCCCACCCTTTTCTATAAATTGAACCTCATATCTCATTGTAAAGGCTTTTGGTTAGCCAAGATTCCAATAAGACTATCTCAGAGAGAGCTTGGACAAAATTGTAACCCACCTTGGCTTCTTTACTGCACGAAGCTAGTACATCTCTTTGGAGGAGTAGGTAGATGTGGTTGTAACGTTCCACTGTTGGGGCTAGTGGGTGTAGATGAATGTATTGTATGACTAGAACTTACACTTCTTTATATAATAAAAGCCAACATATTTCATGCATATGTTGTATTATATTCTAGCTATCTTGTTTACTCTAAATGGCATATGTATTTGCTTTCTTACGCATGCATGTATGGACTGTTTGTTGGGTTGTGTCATATTCTTTCCATGACTAGCCTCCCTAGCCAAAGCGATGGGTTAGAGGGGGAGAAGAAGCCCCCCCTATATGGGGGTTTTGAGGGGGGTGGTTAGCCCCCCTCTATAGGGTTCGGGGCCGTGCCTCAGGGAATTTTTTTGTTTTTTGGACCCACGGTTTTGTCCATGGTTTTCGCACCTAGTTTTGGGTCGATGGTTTTCGGTCCATGGTATTGGATGCTTCGGCATGTATATATATTTATTGTAACATTGAAAGGAACATAATGAAAATTCAATCTCGTAGTCCCCATTTTGGGATCTAGGGGAAAATCTCTGTGTATATTTTTTTTATGTGTTATGCTCTCTCTATTTTTTATTTTTGTCATTAGAATTCGCATGTAGGTATGTTTTGAACAGGGTTAAAAACTACATTGTTCTGTATGAGCATGTATGAAACTTTCTGAAATGTGTTGATTGGTTTAACCATCACTTTGGATTTCCAGCTAACTTGCTTTCCAGCTTGTGATGCATCTTCGCTCGTGTGTTCCCTTCCCATCTGAGTACTGTTACAAGTTTCCAAGGGTCACACTCATCTCAACCCACATGTGTTAGAACCTCTCATGCACCTTCCTTGACTCACCACAACGGTCACACCCTTGCTACCAAAATTGTTATATTACTTGCCTCTTAGCGAAATCACGGTTAAGGAATTGCTATACGACCCACTGCTGGGACTCCTACACCAAATGGTATGAGGTCTAATTGGGATTTCTTACTGGGGAGATCCCCTTGACATGTTGGCAGGTCCAGAACTGTGAATAGGAGAACATTGAGGAATTCTAGAGATTGAATATCAAGGTAACTGATATTCCAAAGGAGCATTTGATTGATGCCTTCATAAATACATTAAAGGATAAAAACCAACAAGAGGTTTACTTTGGAGACCTAAGTCATTAGAGAATGCATTCAGGGTGGCAAGAAGAATTGAAAGTAGAATTATGGAAACAAGGAGGTCTACCACTGATAACTATAAAGATTTAAGTGTTATCTCTCCTAGATTACCACAACTTACAAGGTTGACACCATAACAAATAGAGGAAAAAGAGAAAACGAGATTTTTTATGGTTGTGATAAAAAATACAGCAAAGATCATAAGTGTGTCAAGAAGAAATTATTTTACATAGATAGTGAAAAGGATTAAGAAAAGGAACATGAAACATCAAAAGAAGAACATATACACCAAGAACCAACCTTAGGGGCTGAAAAAGAAGAAATAAATTTGACCATATATTGTAATGCATTGGTGGGAATTAACAATCATCTTTTTTTGCTGAAGCAACAGTTGAGCCTTCTAAAACATTAATAATGAAAATAAATTACATAAATTACAAGTTCCACGAGGGTCTGTGTGTCATGGGCAGCTCACAGTAAATCCAAGACCTTCGGAAGTAAATAAAAAAGAACTGGCGACAAGTGCCCAAAAAAACTTTTACAAGTGGGTCCTAATAGAAAAGGAAACAAATTCTACAAGGAAATCGGGCCCACTAGGGACCTATTACTTCTCCCACCTTGCCGCTTTAATCTAAACTGTCCAATCGTCACTTTGGATCCCACGGCCCTAGAAGCTATTGCAACCTCAAGCTGCATGGTGCTTAACCCACGGATCTTGTTGATTGGATAAATCGATCTTTCGGACAAGACTGATCTCCCTAGTATCAAAAGATAGTCTAGCAACAAGCAGACAAGCAAATCTATCTTCCTCTAAACATATTCGATTCATAAATTAAAACTATATAGGTGTTTAGACCCTACCTTAAGTCCAACGCTAGTTTGTAGCAGCCATCCTTCAACCGTTCGAACGAGTTTCCTTTTGAGAATCTGCAATCACAAACAAGCAAACATCAAATAGCACCTACATAGCTAATATTATAAATCATGTCCATTATGGTGATCAAGGAATCCATAAAATAAACCATAAAATAACAACTTATTGAGAAAAAAAAACTTATTTATACTAAATTTAAAGTAGAAGAACCTTACAACCTTTTCAGCCTTGATGTTGAACAAGCACTTCCCAGGGTCCGAAACAGGAATCTCCTTTACTTTGACAAGCCTTACACTCTTCCAAATGAGATCAAAGAGGTATGTAATCTCTCCTCATAAAAGCTCAATTAAGAAGACTAAGTTCCAGCAGCATTTCACCTCAACAATATTCAGCTTTCAACCTCCTCAGTAACCAGCCCAATGCTTCATTTTATAGTGCAGAGGAGGAGGTTACATGTCCACCTATGAAGGGATAGAGTCCTCCTTCAAAGGGATAAGATCCTCACATCAAGGGGCTAGCTCCTTAAGGAATGGGATGCATGAACCTTAAGGGAGTGAATTTGCCACCTCAAGATTCCTTCCAGAAGCTTCTAGAAATGACTCAAAGTGAGTTTTTAAGAATATACTTGTGCCTTTTTAACTTTTGCAGGGGTCCGCACCCGTAACACAGAGACAAAGTGGTTAGGTGTGTATGGGACATGACCATTAGGTGCGGGACTGCAAGTAATGCTAAGAGAAAGTGCAAAACTAGAGTTTTAGAGATTTTTTAGGGCTTTCTCTTATTTTCAAGGCTTGATATGAGGAACTGAGGCTTAAGACTTGCAAAGGAGGAAAGTATGAGTGGTAATGGATTCATACAGATTACAGAATGTCAAGGTGACAATTTTTTGTGCAATAGATCCACTGATAAGCACGATCATTCCTAACCGTTGATCTACCTTGATTGATCCAACAATCAATAGTCATATTGCACGGATTAAGTGGACTGAATAATAGCACATGATGAGGGTGGTATTCATTCCCTCCCCTTGGTCACATGTCATTGGAAGAATGGAATCGTTCCCAAAACTTTAAAACACCTTCCCACCTAGAACGCTTGCAAAATGCCGTAAAGCACTCCACGAGCAGTAAGGTGTCCACTGAGAGAGAACCCGCCGTATTCCATCCGTTGAGATGACCCAGATTCCACTTCTTCACACTAATGTGACCATACCGTTCCTCTCACCAACTGTCTACGAACTTGATTCTTGCGTGCATTTTTCCTCTGTAGCAACTTCCTCCAAAACTATCTAGGATGCGAATGCCGATAGCAGTCTGCCATCTGCAAGGGCCAGACTTATAGATAGGCCAAAAAACAAAAGGAGGCCTAGTCATCTGGAACCCTCCTCCATGGCTCTGAGTTGAACCACCCTTCAATCTTCCTTAGCTTGGTTATGACAAACCTCCTTTAATCTTTCTTGAGGCATATCTTGCCACTCCATTTTAACCTTACTCTCAAAGCAAATCACTCCTTGATTGGCCAGAATATCTGCTAATTTATTGGCCAATCTTTGTACATGATTAAAACTAACTGTGTGAAGGCTCTGAAGGTGTTTCTAAATCCTTTGAAAGACCTAGATCAGCCTCTAGTGTTTGGATACTTTTTCTGGCCTTGTGCCACAGCTGATTTGCTTGACCGAGTTAATAATGAGCTCATAATTAGCTTCAACATTAACATTTTGGCAGTTATCCTGCTTCAAGAAATCCAGACACTGTTCCATAGCCATGAGCTCTGCCCTATTGTTAGTGTGTCTTCCTAAATGGTAGTGAAAGATGATAAGAATGCCGCCATTTTTATCCCTCAACACCCCTCCAAAGCCAGTAGTTCCCAAGTTTCTTTTTGAAGCCCCGTCAATATTGAATTTTAAAAAGCCCTGTGGGGGAGGGTGCCAGGTGTCCTGTTCGGTGACTAGCTAAAGAACCATCCAATCCCGGTCCTGAGGAATGAGCCCCTGCATTCCCAGTCGATTAAGAATCCTCAACTCTGCAACTATAGGAGGGATCTTTGGGGGGGGGTACACACAGTGGTACCAATCGTTTCCTTAATTTGATTTAAGATCTGCTCAAAAAGTCGATGGGGGGAGGGATTTTTTCATTCTTGAATATTCTTTTGTTTCTTTCTTTCCAGACATTCCATATTATAAAGCCTGGTAAAAGAGCCCAGGCCGTGTCTAGAAATTCATACTTTGAAAAGTTACGTCTCCACTTGGTTAGTCTGCTGATGATATAACCATGGTCTCTATCTGACTGTTGGAATATGTCAGCAAACGAATCCCACAACCAGGAGGTAAGATTGCAATTATTGAGAAGATGCTCCATAGTTTCCTCTTGTTCACCATAGAGCTGGCATCTAGAAGGCCCCATAACTCCCCTCTTCCTGATGTTTTCCCAGGTCAAGATTTTCTTATGATAAACCAGCCACATGAAAAGTTTGATCTTCATCCAGCCTTGATGCCTCCAAAGGTTCAACCAAATCAAGTCTGGGACCTGGGAATCTAGCTCAAGGATTAAGTGTTTTGCCTCCTTAATATTAAAGGAACCCTCATTATTGTTGCCCCATCTAAGTTTATCCTACCCTTCTGTAACTAAAATCCTCCTTTGTTCCACCAAATTCCTAATCTCATTTGCTTTTTGTTTCAAAGGGTTGCCCTCCCTGTAATCCATGTGCCTCTAGGTTCTCCATTTTCCTGCACTATTGGTTTGATCCCAAAAATATTTTACCTTAAGTAATCCTTTAGAATTAGTCTCATTCTTGAGATCCACAAAGTCCTCTGATAATAGTATAGGTTCCTATTGCCATTTATCCTCCCAGAATAAGGCCAGATCTCCTTCTCTGATTTCCCAGAAGTTGTTTTGTTGTATTAATCCTCTATTATCCCAGACCTTGTTCTAGATGTGTGTGCATTTTATACTTCTAGACATTCTTATGTGATCATTACACTACCACAAGTTGGCATACTTTCCTTTCCAAATATTGGCCCACTGTGCCTTTGGATTTTAACCTAGAGCCACCATAATTTTTCTCCTAAAAACTTGCTAAGAATCTTCGAATCATCCAATCCAAGTCCCCCATGTTTTTTAGGTTTGCAGATTTTATCCCAGGCCACCAAGGCCCATTTCCTTCTTTCCTCCCCCTTACCCCAAAAAAAGTCTCTTTGTATGGATCTGAAATGGTGCAAGACTCCCTTTGGAGTTGGGATTGTTGATAGCATGAAAACTGGGATTGCTTGAAGAACAACCTTTGTGAGGACCAGCCTTCCATCCAAGTTTAAAGATCTTGTAGTCCATTTCTTGATTTTGTCATACATCTTATTAATCACTGGCTCCCAAATGCTCTTGTGCAAAGGTCTAGCAGTTAGTGGCACTCCAAAGTATTTTGAAGGAAGGATATCTCTTGAAAGCCTAGAATTCTGGAAATATTCCTCTTAATGGCTATATTAGTATTAAAGAAAAAAAAAATTGATTTGGAAAGATTAAATTCCATACCTGAATCCATGGCAAAGTCCCACAGGATTTGTTTATATGCGAGAGCCTATTTGACCGTAGGGATTCCTTGTAGCATGGTATCATCCACAAATTGTTGATGAGTCAAGGCCTGACCATCATCA
The DNA here is from genome assembly GCA_000404065.3 of Pinus taeda. Classification (NCBI taxonomy): domain Eukaryota; kingdom Viridiplantae; phylum Streptophyta; class Pinopsida; order Pinales; family Pinaceae; genus Pinus; species Pinus taeda. The sequence continues at coordinate 52,242 of APFE030353810.1, forward strand.
GATAGTTGGATACCTTTAATCTGACCCATTTATTTTGCATGCTTGATAGACCTTCCTATTCCTTCCATCATGAGGATGACGAGAAAAGGTGAGAGTGGGTCTCCTTGTCTAAATCCTATTGAGGGAATAAAATCTCCGAGGGAGAGCCATTAACCAGAATTGAAAAGCTAGCAGAAGTAACCAGGGCCATGACCCATCTAACTTAGTTGTGATCAAACCCAAATGCAATAAGAACTTTCCTAATATATTTCCAATTCATCTTATCATAAGATTTTGTTATATCCAATTGCATAATCATACGTGCCTTCCTATTGCTGGTCAGAGAGTGCACCACTTCATGAGCTTGAATGATATTATCAAGAATTTGTCTACCTTTTACATAACCAAATTGTTCCACAGAGACTAGAGAAGGAAGGAGAGGCTTGAGTCTATTGGCCACCACCTTAGATATTATCTTATAAACCACATTGCACAAAGCTATGGGTATAAACCTATCAGGAGTTTGTGCCAATTCCTGTTTAGGGATCAGGGCAATAAAGGAGGTATTGAGTGCCTTCAAAATGGTCTTATTCCTCCTGGAATCTTCTACTACATTCAGAATATCCTGTTTGACTATACTCCAACAGGCTTTGAAGAAGTCCATGTTGAAATCATCTGGGCCTGGCACCTTGCCATTTTGTATTTCCTTAAGGACATCACTGACCTCCTCTTCAGTTACTAGCCTAATAAGATTATAATTGTCCTCTCTAGACACCAGCTTGGGTATATGTCTTGTAAGATCCCTAATGGATTGTTCTTGATCTGAAATGGTTTCTTTTGCTATATCGCTAAAGTGCCTAACCAGCACGACTTCTATTTCCTCATTAGAATTGAGAAGATTACCATCCTTGTACTTGATTGAGGAAATCGTGTTATGGGATCTATTCGTGTTTCCGGGAAAATTAGTGTCTATTCAAATCTGCTAGTCCCACTAAGACGAGTAGCTATCTTAGAAACAAAGAATTCAATGTAACTTTTGTTTTCCTTTATGGCAGATAGATAAGAGAGATGCAGAGAGCACCAACCTTAATCTTTCGCTTGGCTCCTTGCTTGTTTCCTCTCTCCTTTGACAGAGCTTACCATTCCTTTCTCACTTGTTCCACCTCAAAGAACACCTATAGAGGAAAAGAAACAAGAAACCATCAAAGCATAGAGATCTATGATACCATAAACAATGTAGAATTAGAAGTACATTAACCATACAAATGCATACACAAATACAAGATTTAGAAATACACAAGTATATGGAGGAAAACTTAAATAACTTTATTGATAGAAGTGGAAGAGAGGATTACAACCCATCTATCTGATCCAACGCCATCCTCCCAACATGAAAGCCCTATTCACCTCATGAAAAGCTAGATCACCCAACAATACAATGTCTCATAGAGAAACCCACAACACTTCCTTACAAAATACAAAATTCCAGCCTCTGGATCTCTAGGATGAGGGATCCATATATAGATATTTGCAGGGGGTGAGTCAGCTTCTGGGTTTTTGTTAGTGTCATTTCGCTGATAGTTCTTAGTTACACTTGGAGATTTCATGATCTCTTACTCATCCCTGGGCAACTTCAGAGAGGCAAGTGTCATATGAGCAGTTTCTAGAAGATTCTCTAGGTTTCCACTTAGCCAACTGCCTCTGCCATTTGTTTACTCTCTCCCATCACACCCTATAGAAGGCCTTTTCATTATGCATCGCACCACCCGTGTGTAATAGGTGAGATGCATCGCACTTTGACCAAGGAGTAGTCTGTATGGGTCAGTTTTGACCAGTTCTGAGTAGTTTTTTAGGTGGAACTTCTGGGAAATGATGTAATCAGTTGACCTTGATCCTTTAGGGTATGAAACAACACTTTTAGGGGTTTAAGAGCCCTTGTTTAATCGACATATGTGATTGGGGTTACAGTGCCCAAATATTGCTATAACAGTTGCCCCCTAAAGCATGAGATTGTAAATCTTCTGATGTCAGGTGAAATGCTTTATCATGAGGATCCGAGGTTTTTCGAACTGGAAGGTGACCTGTATAAAATACAATACAATACATTATCTTCATATTACTTTCATGATCTAGTTGAGGCGGGAATTCCCATGCTCAGGCTTATAAATTCATTTTCATGTACATAGGGAAGACAACTGTCTGTGCGGCAGATTGATTATTCTAATAGAGCCATCATCCCTTAGCTTGGATGATTATCTATGTAGCTATGGAGTACATTTGATGTCTTTATTTTCCTTAATATATCGTAGCCCGGATGGATGAAACTAGATCTAGGGTCTTCAAACTCATTCAATCTTCACTCGATGTACAAGTCGATCCATGTGAAAAGATGTTCTGAAGTTGAACATGGAAAGAAATCACTTGATTACCAACCAATAATGTAAGCTGTTAAGGGGCGCGAGAGGAATCACCGATAATGATAATGACCCTCAAGGTACTACAATATAATTCACATGGTGTGAATATATGAGTCAATGTCGAAAACCATGCAAAATCTTTTAGTCGAAGGCCATTGATGTAAACCTGTCGCCGAAGGTGAGAAACTTTCCATTGAGGCATGCAAGCTTCAAAGTACTGAAAGGGTTGTTTCTAAGTCAACTTCTTGGATAATGAGCTAATGTCGATAAGAAGTGACCCATCATAGGAGGGCCTTAATGAATCCCACATCTGCAACATGAAACGAAGCAAATGATTTTATGAGGTGAAAACGATTTGATGATACTGTTGAGCACTGGAGAAGGTATGTTATTATCATTTATTTTGTCATCTTTTCTTTAAAACTCATAACCCCTTTACATCATGAACTAGGTATATGACAAGAGATTATGATAAAATCTAGAATATTTATGTGCAACGTGAAATAACTAATAATAACCCTTTTCCTATGTAGAAAGAGGAGAAAATGAAAGATTGCCATCCCAAAGGAAAAGACAAGACAAAGTTAACCGTTGTCCCTTTGACAGGGAACCACATTCAAACAAGGCGATCCAAATTGGAGCATATTAACCGAGAAAAGGAAAAGGAGATACCAAATCGGCGCAAGAGAACAAGAGGATAATTGAGAACTAACAGTTTGGCGAATCCCTCAGGATCCTTTAATCTTGAGGGATCGCTACCTTAACGATTTTCTGTATCATTGATATCTCCACTCAGCTGTTATAAGAAGGGGAAACACTGTTAGCTTAGGGGGACGAACTGTTGTTATTTTTATGAAATTCTCCTTTGTACTTAATACTATGTGGCAAAATCAACCTCCCTTCTCAAATTGGTCATAGCAACCATTTCCTTCATCATCACCATGGCCGAATCAAGCAAGTCAACCTAATTGGCCAAATTTTCCCTATGCCCCACCATACTGGCAAAGCAATGTATTTCTAGCACAATGGTCCCCTCCTACTTCACAGAGTCAAGCCTGGCAGACAAACTGGCAAAGATCGATGAATCAGCCAGTAGGAACCATTCCGCTCCCTCAACCTACACTACCAGCATTACAACAAAACCCCCAGTCTAACTTAAGCCCGCAACTCCCAGCCCAACCCAACCCTAATCTGAATAACAGACTGGTCCAATCCATTCAAATAATTGAAACACCAGAGATAGCAACCAATCTAAGGGAGTGTAATGACCTTCATTGAAGATCTGGGCGCATTATGGAAACAGAGGGAGATAAAACCACTCAAGTTGAAAATGAGTTACCTATAGAACAACCACTACAAGAAGAGGATGTGATCAGATAGAAAACTCATGATCAAGTAATCACATCTTCTCCCCCATTCCCAGAACGATTAATTATACCTCAACCTATACAACATCCTGATTTTGACATTCTAGGACAGCTTAAGAATCTATACATAAAAATCCCACTCCTCCAAGCCATCCAGGCATCCCAATATATGCAAAGACCATCAAGGAGCTATGTATAAAAAAACCAAGGAGGAGAATAACAAATAACCAAACAGTCCAAGTAGTTGGCACCTTATCCGACCTATTATCAGGAAAAGAAACACCTGTTAAATATGAAGACCCAGCAAATCCAATAGTAACAGTACAAATCAATGGACAAACCTTTGTAAATGCCTTACTTGATTTAGGGGCTGCAATTAATATCTTAACAACCACCACTTGTCAAAAATTGGGCATTACATCAGTAGAACCAACTTCCACTTTATTAGAACTGGCTGATCGATCCGTGGTTAGGCCAGAAGGGACACTACATGATGTCATGGTATCCATTGATTCCTGGGAGTATCCTGCCAACTTTTTGATAATAAACCCCAAAAATTGACTTGATGGACATTCATTGATTTTAGGTAGACCTTGGCTTGCAACCGCTCATGCTTATATTGGCTGCTGACAAGGTAGTATGACCATAAATAGAGGGGCTAATATCAAGAATCTAGCCTTATATCCTCTAGCCCAGCCAAGTGTCACAATAATAAGAACTAATAAACATCATGTATCATACCTCACTGAAAATATTAGATCCCCATTAACCATAAATGATGCCCTCGATTTCAAAGATCAAACAGAGGATGATGTCATTAACAACTTTATTGGCCAGACTAAATCTAGATCCCACATACAATGTCATATGATAGAAGCAATATTTGATAATGAATTAGAAGAAGATCCTCTCAAAGACACTCAATGATCAAACAATACCTACTACCTCTGTGTCAAATAGAAAAACTGTAGAAATTGAGCAAGGAAAAAGTTTAAACATTAATGGCAACCTGGCTCCCGAACAAGAAGAGAAGCTAATCCAACTACTGAGAAAATACAAAGAAGCATTTGCATGGGATTATCTTGACATGAAAGGAATCGATCCTCAGTTATGTACACACCACATTTACACAAAAAATGATGCAAGACCTATTCGCCAACCACAAAGGAGACTTAACCCTCATCTAAAAGACATTGTAAAATGTAAACTTCAAAAACGTTTAGATGTGAACTTTATTTACCCTATCTTCGATAACAAATGGGTCTCTCCACTTGTAGTGGTGCCAAAGAAGAATGGAAAGTGGAGGATTTGTGTAGATTATAGATAGCTAAATAAAGCAACACAAAAAGACCACTTTCCCCTTCCATTCATTGACGAAGTATTAGATACTTTAGCAGGAAAGAAATTCTTTTCTTTCTTGGATGGCTTCAGTGGATACAATCAGATTCAAATTTCCCTTAAAGACCAAGACAAATTATTTTTACCTGTCCTTGGGGAACATTTGCCTACAGAGTTTTACCTTTTGGCCTATGCAATGCCCCTGCCACATTTCAAAGGGCTACCCTTAGCATCTTTTCAGATTTAATAAATGAAGGACTCGAAGTATACATGGATGATTTTACACCATACGGAGATGATTTTGACCCAGCATTGGACACACTAGAAAAAGTGCTACAACGATGCATTGCCATCAGGCTCTATTTGAGCCATGAAAAATGCTATATGATGATGACTGAAGGACTTATTCTAGGCCATTAGATCTCACCAGCTAAAATATAGGTAGATCTGGCCAAAACTCAAATAATTTTGTTAATACCTACTTCTACCACTCAGATAGAGGTACGCAACTTTCTTGAATTTTTTGGTTATTATAGAAGATTTATAGAACATTTTTCTCATATTGCTGCACCTTTATATGCACTGATGGGAAATGTTGATTTTGTTTGGACAGAAAAATGTGATCGCACTTTTGAGGATCTGAAAAAGCTTGTGTCAATAGCCCCAGTACTCAGAGGACCAAATTGGGACTTGCCATTTCAAATTTCATCAGATGCTTTAGACACAACTATTGGAGAAACCCTTGGGCAGGAAAAAGATAAAAAACTATATGTGATTTATTATATTAGCAAGAATTTATCTCTTGCTGAATTGAACTATACTGTGACTGAAAAGGAATTTTTAGCTGTAATACATGCTGTTAATAAATTTAGGCATTATATCACTGGATATCTTGTTATCTTATATACAGATCACTCTGCCATAAAATATTTAGTGAATAAACCAATCACAAATGGTAGAGTAACTAGATGGCTGATTTTATTGCAAGAATTCAATATCATAATAAAAGATCGACCTAGAAAAAGAAAATCTTGTAGCTGGTTTTCTCTCATGAATGCCAAAACCAGTGACACAGTAGCAATCGAAGATCAATTTCCAGATGAACATTTGTTCGATGTTACTATTAAAAGACCTTGGTATGCAGATGTTGTGAATTATTTAGCAGTAGGAAAATTACCAAAACATCTGACCCCAATGAACGAAAGCAAATTGTCTAGCGTAGTACTCAATTTTCTTGGATTGGTGTCTACTTGTTTCATACAAGGGTAGATATGCACATTAGGAGATGCGTCCATGAAGATGAAATTTTTGACATCTTGAAAGCTTGTCACAATGAACCATGTGGCATACATTTCATAGATTGGAGAACTGGTCACAAGGCGGTGCAAATAGGGTATTATTGGCCCAAGATCTTCAAAGATGCAAAGAAGTTATTCAAGCTTATGACAGCTGCCAAAGAGCAGGATGTCCTGGATAGTCTGACGAAATGCCCCTGAACCCACAGCTAGTTATTGAACCATTCGAATGATGGGCGCTCGATTTTGTTGGTCCAATTAACCCATCATCAAACCAGAAAACATATATTTTGGTAGCAACAAAATATGTCACCAAATGTGTTGAAGCAGAGGCATTGCCGAGAGCTATAGAGGATTTCATCATACAGTTCCTGTTCCACATATTTTTGCGATATGGCCTCCCACGAGATATAATTATGGATGGAGGACCACAATTTACTGGTAATAAAATTGTTGCAACACTAAAAAACTATCATGTTAAGCATAAAATTACTACTCCATATCACCCATAGGTGAATGGTCAAGTAGAAAGCACAAATAAAATAATAGAAGCAATACTGACAAAAACCATTGCGTCACACAGACGTGATTGGGCTACAAGATTGTTGGAAGCTTTGTAGGCATACAGAACAACATGGATAAGTACTACCGGTTATTCACCATACCAGCTAGTATTTGGAAAGGAACCCATCTTTCCAATAGAATTCGATATATAGACACTGCGAACAACACAAGAAGTCAGTCTAGATTTAAACGAGGCCCAGATTAATAGATTATAGCAGATCAATGAGCTAGATGAAATCAGGCTCTCTTCCCTTCAACATACTGCGTTAATCCAACACCAGCAAGCCAAATGGCATGATGCCCTCATTAAAAAGAAAGTCTTCCGTGAAGGAGATCGGGCACTCCTATATGATTCCAGGTTTCATGATTTTCAGGGGAACTTCAGACTCGCTGGCTGGGACCATACGAATTCTAGAAGGTACATGATAATGGCACCATTAATCTAACCACCATTGATGGATCCAGACACACCTTTAAGGCAAACGGCCACCGAGTTTGATTATACTGCAAACCACTTACTCGGGAATCCTTCTACCAGCAACTCTGCGAAGATTTTGACATGCAGATTCTGGTTGAGGAAGATAAATCTTCCTCACCTTTGGTTCATTAAGTGATTCGACTACTCTTACATACTGTACATAATTCCTTTGTTTTGTTAGTATAAATTGCTTTATGTACATATTTTTGCATTTATGTAATGATTGCGTTTTGCTGTTCCTCTTTGAAGGAACAACATTTTCACCACTTTGATGTTCCTTTTTGAAGGAATAGCACCTCTGCACTTTGTTGTTCCTTTTGGAAGAAACTGCATTTCCGTCGTTTTACTGTTCCTCTTCAGAAGGAACAACACTTGCGTTTTTTTTGCATTTTCTGTTGTTCCTTTTCCAAAGGCACAATGTTTTCATTTTCTGCTATTCCTTTTTTTGAAGGAACAACATTTTCATTTTCTCCTGTTCCTTTTTCCAAAAGAATAGCATTTTCATTTTCTGCTGTTCCTTTTTTCAAAGGAACAACATTTTCGTTTTTCTGCTGTTCCTTTTTCTGAAGGAACAACATTTTCATTTTCTGCTGTTGCTTTTTCTGAAGGAACAACACTTGTGTTTTCTGTTGTTCCTTTTTTCGAAGGAACAACACTTGCGTTTTCTTCTATTCCTTTTCCGAAGGAACATCACTTGCATTTTTTGTTGTTCCTTTTTTCAAAGGAACAACACTTTCGTTTTCTGATGTTCCTTTTTCCGAAGGAACAACAATTGTGTTTTCTATTGTTCCTTTCTGAAGGAACAATGCCTTCATTTTTTTGTTGTTCCTTTTCGAAAGGACAACATTTTTGCATTTTTTTTGCTTGCGTTTGTTTCCTTTGTTGTTCCAATTAAGGGACAACTGCTGTTCCTCTTAATGCAGAACAGTTTCAAGTATTTTTTTTTTCCTTTTTCTTGCCATTTTGTGCACAGTACTTGTTTTATCTTTTTCTTCTTTGTGTGTTTTATCATTTAGATCATTTTTGAAACACAACTATACACCTATGCAATGAATACAAAAACTAGAGGATACTGAAAATCAACAAATTACATAAAAATCACTATCTTTACAAGAAATTGCTTTGAATTGATAAGAGAAAAGAGAAAAGGACACAACTATTGATCACCTTGCTGTCACTATTCTACTAATATCGATATGATTGGTTATCTTTATCATGATGGTTCTTTCTAAATTCCCATAATCCTCTTTGATCATTCTTAAGGAATAAGAACAAAGGGTATATTTTTCTATTGAGGTGTTAAGACTTCTTCCACCATCCCTACTCTTAAGGAGTGTTGAACCACCTTTTGTGTATAAATAGGAAAAGTACTTTATAAAAGAAAAAAAACAAGATAAAAATGTTTATATAATTTGCTAACATGGTTTGTCAGATGAAGGATAGGGGGTCTCATCAAGAGCCATCCTACCATGATCATAAGGAAGAAAGTGAAGTGGCATTCCCACTATGGCCACCACACTAGGGACATGATCCAAGAGGCACATCAAAAAAAATAAAGAGTCCTTGAAACAAGAGGTCTCATCACGAGCCGGCCTGCCCACCTTTCACTCCTTCCTGGTGAATGGCATTATGATTTATCTGGTTACCAAGCCAGCATAATGGCCTCCATTCTAACATTGCACAACACTTTGCTAAGCATACACAAAGGATCATGGTTCCATGGGTGAAATAAACAACTCTGTCAAGGTTATGGACACTTGTGGGCAATAGAGCTTTGTTGATGGTATTGAAGTCACATTCCTTATACACCAATAGTAGTTATAAAACCCTTCTTCTATCTTTGTAATGGGTCAAATAAGATTATGTACATAATTCCTCTGAACCTTTAATACATGAAAATATATTACAACCAATTATAATGGAAAAAGTTGATAATGACCGCATCAGACCTTTTGTTCACGTCAACTTTCCTATCCTCCAAATCTCGCATCATATCACTGCATTCTCTTATTTATTAAGTGATTCTATTATACACCTTTATTTTGGCAATCTGCTCGTTCTTGTAAACATGGCATCTCAGTATACATTGTTCCTTTATGACTCTGTACCATGGCAATTCAGCATGCCACTCCCTCATTTGATGGCCGAGGATGGCCAATCACATTACAGGGGGGAGCAAGTGACCTCATAATTTACTGGCATATGTGTCAGCCTATCAATTGGAGAATTCTCACTTAGGAATAGCAAGGCTTAATGTTATATTGTTTTCCAATTTGCATGAATTGCTATTCCAAAGCTATTTCTGTGTTATGCTCTGTAACAATTAGCAGTAATTTGAAATTTGAACAAGCTTTTTGTTTCATCATTTTCTTTGTGGTTGCTAACAACTTGAACAACCAATTTTTCCATTGTCGTCCCTGTGTTTTTTACAGTGTTCTAAGCATGGGAGGAAGATCAATTTGTAGAGAACCATAGGTGTTGAGAGTCTCTGATGCTGCACGAGAAATCCTAATGAGGGCGGGATGGATAGTTTATCTCAATCGTCTACAACAATCCAATGAGACCGTGGCAATTGAATTTTTGCAGAACTTGCAAGAATATCACTCCATGGTAAGAGGGAGATAGATAGCAGTCACTGATGACATAATTGCAGAGGTTTTGGGACTGCCAGCCACTGGACCTGTGTGGACTCTGAAGAAGGTAAGACTACGAGACGCCATAAAAATCTTCCAAGATAAAGGCCAAAACCTGATTGTAAGAGGAAATGGAATTCTACCAACAGCCTTGGGAGAACTGTGGGCAGAATTGGCAAGAATCATCCAGAGTTACATCACCTGTGAAGGCAGGAAAGATGTGGTAAGACCATGCCACCTTAAACTTTTAGCCATGTTAAAACAAAAATGCATTGTGAATTTGCCTGTGTTTTTAAATTCTTTATTACACGATGTTTCCTGAAGCATGAAGAAATCTCACCACGTAGAATTGGTAGTAAGTCACCATGGATTGATATGACTGGTAGTTAGCTATAGTCTTGCTCAGCAATAGAGCAGTTGGGAAGAACTAACTTTTACAATAGACGGGGGACTGGCTTTGCCAACCCCAAAATGAAAACATGCTACAAGTACATTGAATAGACTACTGAAACGAAGGAAATCCGTTAGATTGGCATGGATCAGAGGGAGGCTGGAAAATTCCCAAGGGAACACCAATCAACTGGTGGAGATAAATGATTCAGGGGACAGGAAACCCCCATAATTGGAAGGAGAGGAGAATGAAAGAGAATTGAAGGAAAAAGATGAGGGAGAAACAAAGGAAGAGACCGTATAATCTGGTCAGCTGGAAGAAGAAATAGAGAAACGTGAAGAAAACCCATTGCAAAATCCATTGCAAGAAGATGAATTAGCCCATATTCTAGCCAATATGGGTGAATATGCTCAAACTCTTAGCCCACTAAACCTCCACACCGAAGAAGGACCGCAAGAGCACTCTATTCATGATAAGAGTGCATCTAAAGAATTGTGTGACAAGTAAGAAGAAGAAGAGATTCACTCCACCAATGATGAAAGTGTATCTAGAGAGAAAAGTGATGAAGATAAAAAAGAGGAGCAATCTATTCCAAATCAAAATATATCGGAAGAATTTCATGAAGAAGAAGGGGTGGAAGAAGAAGTTACCCAGGAGCTAGCAAAAAAAACTAGGGTTTCTACCCCTGAACAACCTGATCAACAGAATAATGAGGAAGCACCCCAAGAAGAAAATCAGGAAATTGGTCAAGGCGAAAGTCCAGGCCTGAGTAAGCGAACGGTTGTTCCTTCCAAGAAAACAGAAGAAATCAAAATATTATGAAAAGAATAGCAAAGACTGCTTAACGTGATAGCAAGACTTTGACAACAAATCAGGGTTTTGAAGATGGGGAAGAAAGCAAAAAGGACCTCGGTGGTCAAGCATGCAACCACTCTAGAAAAACCCCTTAGGAAAAATATTAAGAGGACTCAAGTCTAGCCTGCCATTCAAAACCGAAAGGAACAACATTCAGCTGTTTCCCATGTCGAAGTACAAATAGATAAGATATCGGCCTATGACAAAGCAATTCAGACAGAGGCACGGTCCTCTGAGGAAATTCGAACCATAAATTCGGAACGACGCAATAAGAAGATTCAAGTAAACCTCTCACTTACAACTACTATGTGGATAGTGACCCGAGGACAGTAACTCTGCGAGAGGGTTTGGTGCAAGCTCAGCAAGCAGTAGAGAAACTTACAAAACAAACTGTCTCTCGAGAAAAGTATGAGCAATTACAACATCAGCTGAGGGACGTCAACTTATCTGAAATTCAGGCTTTTGAAGGATGGTGGAAGGAAGAAGAAAGAGTCAAAAAGGTAATTCATAGACTAGATGTAGTCATCAAACAAATGGATACTATATTTTATGCTCTTTGTGTATTGACTTTCTAGCGTGTAGAGCACCTGCTAGGAACTATGCCTTGTTTTTAATGGAATAATATTTGCAATTGAAAATTAAATATTTCAAAGCACGAGCCCCTATAGAAATAAACACTATTGATGACTTCATAAACTCTTGTAAGCACTATGGGGTGAAGGTTCAAAGATTATTATGTGAATTCTATTTGCACAACCTTGTGTTAGATCGAGAAATAAATCATAATCCCAGCCCTTTCGTTGGGGATGTCCAACTGTAGGCATTCTTTTCTTTTGGTGTTAATCAAATAAAATGGATTAAAGCTTACAATGCCTTTCAAAGACAAGAAAATGGATTAGACGTATGGGTGAGAGATGGGCCTAGAGACCCATTGTAGTTATGGAATAAACATAGGAACTAATGAGGACTCTGGGCGTGATTGAGGCATTAGGAACTATTTATAAAGCAGTCAATCGGCAAGGGATAGAATACTTCTTTACCATCAAAGACCTTGCCATTGCATCCACCAAATTCTAATATCGGACTTCAAATCCAAACATCCAACACATGGAACCATTTAACTATGAGAAATTTAATTTAATTGTTGATCGCTTGGGCCTCTATGGTGACGTTATTTTGAGGGAAGGCCCATCTTGGTTAGGTTGTAGGTTCTGAAGTCTGGTTATTTGGCATCCTACACCAGGATACCAAGCCTTATATGAAATGCCTGAGGGTTAAACAAGACATCTTTTTGAGCACCTAGCTAGGCATCATGGCTATAGACCACCTCATGAGATCCCATCTCCAGCCTACTCCCTCACCACCTTGCATGTCAACTACAATGTTTTCATGAGGGCATGAAAAAGGGTATGTAGGGGGGTGTGTTGAGCACTGGAGAAGGTATGTTATTATCATTTATTTTTTCATCTTTTCTTTAAAACTCATAACCTCTTTACATCATGAACTAGGTATATGACAAGAGATTATGATAAAATCTAGAAGATTTATATGCAACGTGAAATAACTAATAATTACCCTTTTCCTATGCAGAAAGAGGAGAAAATGGAAGATTTCCATCCCAAAGGAAAAGACAAGACAAAGTTAACTGCTGTCCCTTTGACATGGAACTGCATTCAAACAAGGCAATCCAAATTGGAGTGTATCAGCCAGGAAAAGGAAAAGGAGATACCAAATCTGCGCAAGAGAACAAGAGGATAACTGAGAACTAATAGTTTGGAAAATCCCTCAAGATCCTTTGATCCTGAGGGATCGCTACCTTAATGATTTTATGTATTGTTGATATCTCCACTCAACTATTATAGGAAGGGGTAGCACTGTTAGCCCCGGGGGACAGACTATTGTTATTTTTATGAGATTCTCCTTTGTACTTAAAACTTTGATCACCAACTCTCTTTGAAGAGAGATTCATTGTAACTCTGTTTTGATGTTTTAATATATAAATCTTGTTGTTGTTCTATCTTTGATTCCAGAGTAACCTTAAGCAGTGTGTCCTTGGAGGCTAAGGGCCTAACCCTAGTGGATCACTTGCTCCTGTACCATTATTTCCAATTCGTGTGTGGTTTGATCTCTTCTATTCACTCTGTTCAGTAATTTGACATGCCTTGCTGTTTTACATATCAGTTCTGCTATATTTTGTCTATACTTGACTAATTAATGTTATTCTCTGCAACAGGAATGCTATGTTATTCATTCTAACTTTATATCGCATTGTTGTCCCTTTTAACAATTGATATAACATTGTTGTTCCTTACAAATTGCCATTGCTATTCAATTACAGAGTAATAGTTTTGTATATTCCTAAATCGGTACTACTGTATTTATCTATGGTTTATTCTTAAAACGTGATTGTTGTTCATTCAAGATTGTTGTTTCATCGTGATCACAATTGCTATTTCTTTATAACTGTGGTTCATACTCGTTGTATCAAAGCTCAGATTACTATTCCTTTCATTATTAGGAGTGTCGTGTGTTTAATCTGGTTTGATGTACATTTATATTTTATTTAAGTTATTGTTCTATATTTTATTTCTGTTAGTCTTGTTGTTCCATTTCTGTTTTTTGTTGAATTTATCTCTGAAGTAAAGATTGTTACTTAATTCCTGTAGGATATAATTACTGTTGCATTCATTTCTATAGGTTAAGGTTTTGTTGTTCAATCCTGTTTATAAAATTAGTTGTTGTTCCATTTTCTGTCATTTGAGTTATCATCACTTTGGTGTACAGAACGATCTGAGACTGTAGTGAACATTGACATATGTTGTCTAGTTCCCAGATTGCTGATCTTTCCCTTGATTGCTTTTTAATTGCATCAATTTACAAAGTGAAGAGTTACCATTACTATACCCTTGACTGAAAAATTGTTGTAGCTTTCTGAATGCATGATTTGAGTTTTGGGTTTCTTTATGTAAGTAGATTTTATTCCAATCATCCGTTTACTCTTGTATTTAGAGCACTATACTACTAGCATTACTCTGACAAATGACCGCCTCAAACTGAGTACACTCTTTGAGATAACAAATCATTCCTAGATTGACAATTAATGTAGGGTAAATAGAGGTGAAAAAGACCACTTTTACTGCTCGACAGATACAAGGTTCAGGGTGGCGGTCATGAAAAATGGAGCGTGAAGGTATTGCAGTGGATGAGGTATTAGCTGGGTTGGTGAATTCTCTGAGCGACTTCTCTTGAACATATCAATGACACTATGATGGATTAGTAGCGTTAACCCCATGGATGGTATGGAGGACCAATGGTGATGGTGAATGGAATAACCCAACCTGACTCAATCCCAGTGATGGAGTGGAAGTGTCATGTTCAAGAGCGACCTGCTACGAATAAAGTTCTTCAAGTTTTCTTCCCTTTTTCCCCAGTCATTTCTGGCCAGTACCTATTTATTTTTGTCAAGGTTTGGGAGGATAACATATGCTTGTTCTATAATTTTCCCTTCGGGCAAACCTGTCGCTATGTTTTAGTGAGTCTAGCGACAGTGAAACTCGCTCCTGCCCGAATGGACAAGTTTGTTGCTATTGCTTTAACGAGTTTAATGACAAAGATAACTCAATCCTTTTCATGTTTAGAGAGTTTGAAAACAAATGGAAAGGAAACTCCAATAGTCCTTTTTCGTGGTATAATCCCTTAAGTCCAAAAAATTATAAAATAATATGAAAGGGATGACTTTTTGATAGTTTTAGCAAGCCAAACAAGACAAGCACTCGATATTTTTGTGTAATGATCCCTCAGGTCCAAAAAGCTTAAATAGAGGAGGGATGGTGCTTCCCTTTACTTTAACGAGTTGGAAAGGCCAGTAGCTCGGCAATATTTTCATATTTTACGAGTCTAAAAAGGGCTTAAAAGAGACTCGTTTTTGAGGAACGAGAGATGTATTCGGTAGCAACTGGTTCTAAGTAAGTTCGGAATTTCTCAAACATGGCAGTGTAATGAGGGTGGCTAATAGAATCACTCGTCACAGCTGTTCCTCAAAAGGGTAAACAATCAAGTGGAGACGTATGATCGGCTAAAAGAGTGGAGGTGATGGTAACAACATGACCAAGGCTCAAAAGGCTAATAGCAATGTAATCACAAAGGTTATTTACCAAGGGTGGATTCATTTTTTAATGAGCTTGAATCTTTGGAAACTGTGCTCAGTGGTGGGTTTATTTTTTAATGAGCTTGAACTCTGCAGTAACATTGCTCATTGCTAGGTTTATTTTTTAATGAGCTTGGACTTTGTGGAAACATTGCTCGTTCCAGTTTTCTTTTAAAGATGTCTCTTATTTTGTAGGTTCATTTTTTAGTGAGCTTGGCCCATGCGAAACTTTTCTCAGTGCATTTTGTATGCAAGCTATAAATGATCAAACTATAGATCTAACTACACTAACAGGTAAGAACTACTGAGGTTAGGTAGGATAGTTTAGAAGAAACATTTCCTTTGCTTTTTCAGGGTTGCCGACAAAGGTGAATGCTGGATCAGACAAATCACCTAACCTAAGAAGCTGCTACTAGTAGCTAAGCTAGAACACTGTTAGGCTGGTCACTTTTCACTTGCATAAAAAAGGTTTGCATGCCCCCAAGTATAAAGAAAAGCAGAGTTTCTAGGTCACCGTACAGAATTCCTTCCATTTAAGCAAGATTGTTTCGTCCGCGGAGCTAAAAAACACTTCCTTGTCTTTGTTCATCAAAATAGACAAAGGTGAATGGTGTGAGCTTCCAATCACATAACCTTCAAATTTTAGACTGATACTCAAATCCTACAAGGAAATAGTGTTTCAGATCAATCATATTTCAGACTGATACTCAAATCCTACAAGGAAATAGTGTTTCAAATCAATCATATTTCAGATTGATACTCAAATCCTACAAGGAAATGGTGTTTTAGATCAATCATATATCCTACGAGGAAATCTATCTTTTCAGCTAGGTTCCTCTACCATAGCAGACCAGGGTGCATGCCCCCTAAGCTTCATTACATTCACCGAATCACTCGCGGTAATTAAGTGGATGAACTAGAGGTTGAAGAGACATTCCTTATGCAAAGAGACCATTTAGGGATGGTGTTTGACTCGTAGCTGTGTTTGAACTGGGAAATGAAAGCTGATTAACAAGCTGTACCATTCTGCCTTCATACGGGAAACACATCACCTGAAAGAGTGAGGAAACAATAGCTCCCATGCTATAAATGTAGTCATGCCCAAGGAGTAGATTGTAATCTAGTGGCCCTTGGACTACCATCACGTTCAAATGAATAGTTCTTCTTCTCAAGGTTATAGGAAAATTTGGAAGGATCCCTAACGGTCGACTGGTTCCTTTATTGAAGCTTGATAAATTTCGATTCTCACGCAGAAGTGATGGCAAACCAAGCGCTTTCCAAGCAGTTGAGGAAAGGATACTCATGGAAGCCCCTTTATCTATGATAGTGCCAGCCATGATCATTCTATAAGCTTGGACTATGATTCGGAGTGGTACATTAGATGGAAGGTGGGGTCCCGCTAGTAGATTCCAATCAAAGGAAATGACTAGATTGCTTGGAGGAGGGAACAAATAAATGGCCGGATGAATCTCTTGAAATGGGGAACTTCCCTCCTATGGTAAAGGAATGGGTAGATTGCCCCCATGTTTATCAGACTCTATGTTAACAAAAAGAATTTGAACGGTGTCATTCTCATTCTCTTTGGAGACTATATCATCTGAACATGGACCCTCTGAAGACGAGACTAGGTCGATTGCCGTCTCGACCTATTGACTTTGGTCCGGTGTGGACTAAGAGGGTTTTTCTTCAATGATAGGCGTTTCGACTGACAACAGTGGTATGTCAGTTGGATTTTCAACTAGCGATGGACTTGGCAAGAGTTTCTTGTATCCAAGTGGAAGTTGCTGTGGTGAAGCAGGATGGTTATCCAAGACTCTTTTAGCTTCGTCCAGAAAAGGACAATGGTGGAGGGCATGATCACCTTCACACAACCTACAAGGAAATCTAGATCTTCCTTTTTGTCCATTGAATTCATTTTCACTAGTCGATGGTGTACTCTCAACATGATCGACAGAGGTTGATGACATTGGGTGGTGCAAGCGGGGAGACCAATCTCTCAAGATCCGTGGGATGCAAGGACAATCTCAATGATAGTGGTCTCCTTTGCAAATTACGCATGGAGATTGGGTTTGGAAGGTGTAGTGTGCGGATTTTCATCAGACAATGAATGGTTGCCCCCTTGCACGGATATCTTCTTCTTCTTCTTCTCCTTCCCTGTCTTCTTCTTCTCAGTTACTTGGTTTTTAGTATCACTAGTTTCATCAAGTGAAGAGGAAGAAGGAGAGGGAGAAACAAATGAAGTAGAAGGTGAGGGAGCAACTCTAGTATCATCTGGTTGCTGATTCGATTGCTAAGGAATTATGGTGTTTTGAATGACAGAGATCGAGAATAGCCAAACCGGTAGGCCAATTGTGAGTCCTGGAAGGGACAATGTAGCCATATAAGGAGCACCAATATCTCCCCAAGAGGAGAAACGACTAGGATTTCCCCCAAGGGGAAATCCTTGATTGGTGGACTTCATTATCTCAACCTAAGATCAATGAAGGAATATGGATGTTATTCCAAATTAAATAAATTTTATGACGCTTTGACACAACTTGCTTTTTCAATTTTAAGAGTCGAGAAAAAGCTAAAGGTGACTATAGTCGCCTTCGATTTTTAATGAGCCTGAAGTGACAAGTGATCATATGGACCTTTTCTTTTAAGGAGCCGAAAAGGAATGAAAGTGACTACTCTAGAAATGTAGATAGAGGGATTACCAAACCAATTGCAAAACTGCAATATACGCCCCGGTGGTAAATTAAAGAGAAATTACTGAGGACTTTATGTATGGCAGTCAATCTTCCCCAATGTTGTGTTCAGTGCATTTCGATTGATAAGGCGGCAGACACGGCTTCCTAAGGATAAAGGATATCAGCCTATTGTGGTCTCCCAATATATACTCGACAGTACGTGGGAGCACAAGTCCGTACTAGCACTTGTCATATCAAAGAGGAGGAATTACCCAACCTATGATGAAAATGATAGTTACCATGCTTTACGACGCCGAAATACATCTCTAGCCTAGACTTCTAGATGTTGTACATTAGGTTCCAAAGCATTTTTATTATCATTGAGGTTTATTTTATAGTTGATCTTTCTTAAGAAGTTTACTTTTCAAGGTTCATCGTGTAATGTAGATGTAAAATTCCTAAATATGCAATCTAAACTGATAAACAATCATTTGTTTTCTTTTAGCAATGAAAATCCTAGCGAGCAGAGAGCACACACTAAATGCACTTTTCCTAATTCATTTTCCACATGCAGTCTAAATGAAAATGCACATGCATGTATTTGTTTTTTCTTTTCCCTAATGTGTGAATTCTAAAAAGGAAACTAAGTATAGATCTGAACTATTTTCTTCAAAGCGACTCTTTAACAATTTCTTTTCAAAACGAAAGGAAGACTAAGACGACACTTTCAATTTCAATTGGGAAACTATTTTCGACACTTCAAATACCAACAATTCAAACCAACTACAATGAAAAAAGGTAAAATCGACTATCTAAAAGAGGAAGACTTTACGACACTCTTTTTCTTGACTCAAAACGACAATTGCAACACTTTTGAATCAAAAGACGACAGTTCTATTAAGCTAATTTTTGCAAAGGAGGACTGTAAATGATGAAAAATACATTAAAAAACATTTACAATTCCTTATCAACAGAGGTTGAATAATGTAGAGGAAGAAGGCTTCAATAATGATATACTGTTCATAGGCTGCAAAACTACTAAATAGAGTTGAAAACAATGAAGAAAAAAACCAATTTCTGGAGAGAGAAACAGTCTCATTCAATCATCGCACCTATCCTTAAGGGAAACATGGATGCATCTCACCTGTAGCACACAGGAGGTGCGATGCATCTAGACTATCAATGAGAGACAATGTGATGGTCCAAAGAACGAAACTAACCTTGGTTTTTGCTCAAAATTTGCAACTAAGTTTAGCTATTTCAGTCAAGCTATGATGGACGGTAAACACAAAGTATAGGGGTATGATCTTATGAGGTTATTGAGCTACAACCAAGGCACTTAGGATGTTTGCAAGTTAGATTTTCAGTTCATAAACCATCCCAGAGATTGACTGAAGCATCATTGATCTACTTTGCAGTTGCATAGCAAAAGTAGTTTGAAGGCTAGCTGGCTTAACTTCAGGCTCCGTCTGTAGTTTAGAAATCAAACAACAGTAACAAACAAACAAACTATTCGTTCCCCAGCAGAGTCACCATTTTGTTTCTGGGAAAACTAGTGTCTATTCAGATCTACTAGTCCCACTAAGACAGGTAGCTATCTTAGAAACAAACATTTCAAAGTAACTTTTGTTTTCCTTTATGGTAGATAGATAAGAGAGAAGCAGAGAGCACCAACCTTAATCTTCCACTTGGCTCCTTGCTTGTTTCCTTTCTCTTAGAATAGAGATTTCCACTCCTTTCTCACTTGTCCCACCTCAAAGAACACCTATAGAGGCAAAGCAAGAAGAAACCATCAAAGCATATGGATCTATGATACCATAAACAATGTAGAATCAGAAGTACATTAACCATACAAATGCATACACAAATACAAGATTTATAAATACACAAGTATATGGAGGAAAACTCAAATAACTTTATTGATAGAAGTAGAAGAGAGGATTACAACTTAGTTGTCTGATCTAGTGCCATCCTCCCAACATGAAAGCCCTCTCCACCTCATGAAAAGCTAGATCACCCAACAATATAATGTCGCACAGAGAAACCAACAAAACTTCCTTATAAAATACAAAATTCCAGCCTCTCGATCTCTAGGATGAGGGATCCATATATAGATATTTGCAGGAGGGTGAGTCAACTTTTGGGTTTTTGATTAGTGTCATTTGACTGATAGTTCTTGGTTCCACTTGGAGATTTCATGATCTCTTACTCATCCCTGGGCGAATTCAGAGAGGCAAGTGTCATATGAGCAGTTTCTAGAAGATTCTCTGGGTTTCCACTTAGCCAACTGCCTCTGCCATTTGTCTACTCTCACCCATCACACCCTACAGAAGGCCTTTTTAGTATGCATCACACCCCCTGTGTGTAATAGGTGAGATGCATCGCACTTTGACCAAGGAGTACTCTGTATGGGTTAGTTTTGACCAGTTCTGAGTAGTTTTTCAAGTGGAACTTCTGGGAAATGATGTAATCAGCTGACCTTGATCCTTTAGGGTATGAAACAATACTTTTAGGGGTTTAAGAGCCCTTGGTTTATCGACATATGTGATTGGGGTTGCAGTGCCCAAATATGTTTATAACAATTCACAATCGTGGATCTATGGAAAATCTAGTATTCCTCTCACCTTCCTTTAGCCATTGAACTTGAGATTTTTGTCTCCAATATATTTCCTCTTGTTTACATGAGTTCTCCTAGTCTTGATGGTATTTGGAAACTTCATCACTTTGTCTTTGTCAAAGCCATCTGTGATAAGGGCTTGATTGAGGACCTGCATTTTACCTTCAACATCTTTTTTAGCTTCAAAAATATTGCCAAATTCATTTCTATTCTAGACTTTGAGCCCGATCTTGATGTGTTTTAGTCTTTTTTGAAGAAGAAACATTCTGGAGCCTTGAATTTTCAAATCTTCTAATCACCAAGTTGCAATATTACTAATGAAATCTGGGTGGGAGAACCATATGTTCTCAAATCTAAAAGGTTTGTTCCTGGGGGTTCCAATGCCCTGCACCTCCAGTTGAACTGGATCTAATCCTCTAAAGGGGAGAACTCTTGCTGTCATTTCCTTATCTATGAGTATAAGATCTTTTGAGATCATGAATCTGTCTAAATTTGAGGCCACCTGAGACTCACCTCCTCTTTTGTTATTCCATGTAAAGAGACCATTACTTGTTACAATGTCCACTAACTTCATATTATCTGTGAAAGTTTGAAAAGCTAAAGAATCTTTACTTTTAATTCTGGTTCCTCCTTTTTTTTTCGAAAGTGATTTGATCATGTTGAAATCACCTCCCAAAATCCATGGTAATTCTGCATGTCTGTCTCTGAGATCCTCCAGAGAATTAAGAAACTTGAGTTTCTCATCCATTCTTTGAGGACCATACACATTCGTTAACAGGCAGGTTTCCTTGTCTCCCACAGGTTGAATGGCCACAGATAAATAATCCCTAGATGCTTCAACATCTATTATGCCAATTTTTTAGGGATTCCAAAGAGTGAGAATACCACCTGCAAGATTACCTGCTTTGACTTCCAGAAAATCAAATCTATTAAGCCATTTGCTATGGATTTCTTTTATTTTTTGAATGGAACATTTGGTTTCCTAGATAAAGATCACATCTGGAGCTACTTGTTTCATTCTATTACTTAGTTGTCTTTATTTTCTTTTACTACCTAGACCCCTAATATTCCAAGAAGTAAACTTCATAATTAAAGGTTTGTGAAGGAGTAGCTGGTTAGGTCTTTCATCTTACCTAAATATATCATTAGCTTTCCACATTCCATCAATAGCTCATTCTACTTTTTTCTGCCTCTTTTCTTTCCTGGGTTTGTGGGTGCTAACCCTGGTGTGGTCTTCATTGTTTTCACACCTTCGCTGCCCAGTCTTTCATTGATTCTTTGCCCCTGCATTCCTTTGGTCTGGGTTTTCCATAAAAACAACTGTTGAACTCTACTGAACTCCTCTGGTGGTAATGAGTCTACGTCTTCCCTGGTTCCTTGATCCAAGAAACCTTCCAGATGTAGGTTTTCTTTCTCAAGGATTTCCTGTAGTTCATGGTCCTCCATTTCCATCTCACTCTAGGTCATTTCATGGTCCATCTCCATCTCTACTTCATTCATCATAGTTTCTTTCTGTTTGATATTATCTTGTGCTTGATCACTATCTTCATCTATCCCCTCCTCCTTTGGATTTCCTTCTTTTGTTTGATATGCTTTTGTAATCCCTTCTTCCTCTTCGAGAACTTGGAACCTGTTCTGACTGGTTTGTTGTCCTACTGATTTTTGTGACTTTGGCCCCCTTTTACTTCCTCTTTCTTTGTGTGCCACTTTGTGAAAGCTTTCAGAATCTTTCATTGTGTTAGCCTTGTTCCTATTTTCTATTTTACTGAGAGGGGAGTCTCTGATTAGGTGCCCATGCTCATGGCATTTGTGGCATCTGAAAGGAATATGTTCATAATCTACTGTTTGTACCCATTCTTCATCAAAAACTTCCAAGATTACTTCGTCCAGTAGCGTTCTAGAGAGATCCATCTCCACACATATTCTAGCAAAGGAAGTGTACTTTCCCCTTCTAGTGGCCTCAGAAGTTTTGACAAAATGCCCCAAGTTATTTCCTATGGCAGATAAGGATTCTGTTTGCCAGTAATCAAGAGGTAGAGAGTAGAGTCTTACCCAGACTAGGACTAAAGTAAAACTCTCATGCTCCAGAACAAAATTCATAATCCTGCATATAAAGGTTTGCTACAATATAAAAGTAGGGCCCTCCTTCAAACACTTTGTCCTTATCTTCAATATTTGCAAATACCACAGTGAAGAAACCCTTTGACCCAAGATGTAGGTCAATGCTTCCTTTCGGTTTCCATTGGTTTTTAATCCACGTTTGTAAAGCCTTTTCTGTAGGCCATAAACCCATGAATTTGCAAATGATTGCATAAGTCTGCATATGTTACCTGTGCGCCTACAACGTCGGGTCATTTAAAAAAACTATGGGTGTAACCGTAGCTTTAGGTTTACATGGTCCCTTTTTTGCTTTGTATTTTGTACCCTATTCCTTGTCTTCTTCCTCATTTTCCTTAGTGTTGTTATTCTCCCTTGATTTAGTGCCATCTTGTTCCTCTTCACTGATTCTATTCCTTCCTTCTGAAGGACCTCTATCATCCTCCATTGGCTTTTTACCCCCGCTAGCTACAACCTGCTTGTAGGATGGAGTGGAGCTCCCCCCTTTGCGACCATCCATAGAGAACAAACTCTACATAAACATGGAACCCTAGCAATCGCCCTGCGCTGTCCTCCACTTGTGGTTCACCAGGAATTAACAATCATCAAACTCTCAATATAAAAGGATATATCAAGATGGAAAGGGTAATAGTGCTGATTGATTGAGGTAGTAGTCATAATTTTATTCATTGTAAGATAGCTAAGGATTTAAATTGCTTTCTATACCCAACACTAGAGTGTGAAGTGATGGTTGCAAATGGAGGAACTATAAATTGCTCAGGGAAGTGCCATAATATCAATCTAACCATGGGGGAATATGTATTGAAAAATCCAATGCTTTCCTATCTAATGGGTGGTGTAGATGTTGTATTAGGAGTCCAATGGTTACAATCTTTGGGGACGATAGTTTTTAATTTTCAAGAACTTTTCCTGGAAGAAAAGGAAATTGAATTAAGGAGTATCAGAGGGAAACCTGAGAAGATAATTATCTCTAATTCCATGACAAAGCTTTTGATCTAGGTGGATGTTGGTGGCCACCCACCTATCCCATTTGGAACCCCACAACTGTCTCTTTCATTTTTTTAGTTTCATAAATTGTAGCATAGTTTACTATTTTTAGCAGTTTTTCAGGTACTAAACTTTCAGAGCTATTTTGAGGCCCTAATCGACGTTTTTTTGGGAAATTTGGGAGCAACATGGGTCCATGGACTAATGTTTCTCTTCCCAAAGTTTTAATGCTTAGATATATCTTTCTAACGAGCTATTGTATGCGTCAAACAAAGATCGGGTGCCAAAGTTACGACCCCAGGAAGTTGAAGTACCAACTTACCCAAAATGGGGCCCACAATTTGGCGTTTCATCTTCTAGGGTTACGTTTTGGGATGTTAAGGGTTTTCCATTGTTTCTGAACAATAAATAGACCTTCGAGCCTCATTGTAACACAATTCAGAGGCATGTAGCCGCCACGTATCTTCTTAGAGATAAGCTACCATCGCCCTAGCTGGTTTATTTCCATTTCTGTTTGTAAGCATATTTCAGTATTTTACATTAATGAAATGAAGTATTATTTCCATTGCATCTCTATGTTTATGGTTATTTCTATATTTTTTTGCATTCCTATTTAAATCCAGATCATTGGAATCAGAGCGGTGTTATTTTTCTCTATTTTTCTTTGCATGTCCCCAACGAGGTTGAGATATAAGGACTTAGGGCTTGAACTGGTTGAAGCTTTGCAAGACCAAAATCAGAAATCCCGATGGCCTCCCATGGCAGATGAGAAGAAAGACGAGGGGGTAGGAGATGTTATCAAAATCTTGCTCGAAGAAGCCCTCGAGTGACAAAGGAACGCGATGGTGGACAACTTTGCCCAGATCCTTCAGCGGCTACCTAAAGGTGATGCATCAGCTTCCAAAAGCTACTCTACAAACGCCACACCCTTTAAGGTACAAGTTAATTTTGAAATCCATATATTTGAGGGTCAAATAGACATAGATGCCATAGGTAAATGGTTAAATATGCTAGATGGGTATTTTTCTATTTAATGAATTTTCGAGTCGGGAAAAGATTGCTTTCGCTCTTCTCAAAGCATCCCCCCACATCAAGGACTAGTGGGAAACCTACTACGAGCAGAAGGATGAAAGTACAAGCTCACTATTTTTAGCTGCACCCACTTGGAATTCATTTCGAGATGCTATCAAGGAGCAATACTACCCTGTGAAAACCTAAGAGGAAAAATGCATAAAGTGGACCACGCTGTGGCAGGAAAGGGACCAAGATGTGTCAGAGTTCACAAACATTTTTCATACCCATTGCACACAGTTGGGTATCAATGATTCTAAGCTACTTTTGGTACTCAAATACCACAGCTGCCTACACAGATACATCCAGGAAGAGATGGAGTTCCTGAACATCTCCTCACTCGGCACGACGTACCGATACGCTGTCAGAATCGAGCAAAAGTTCAAACAGAAGAAGCGAGACTTTGGATCTGCAAATCCAAAGAACAAAGGACAAAGCCAAGGTAGGGTGACCCAAGACAACCCATCGAAGCCACAAGAAAAGAACAACACAACGAAGTCGAATAAGGACATGGGAAAGTGGTGTGAGTTCCACAAGAGTCCCACTCATAACACAAGTGAGTGGCAGACCAAGCAGTCACTAGTGGCTGAGTTGAAGGCTTCAGAATCAGCTACATGTTCTGACCCTGAGTTAAAACCTGACAAGGGGAATGGCAAAGGGAAGCAGATCATTGATGCAGAGCCTAGCATCACTATTGCCACCACCAAGATCTAGAAGAATGAGCCCGAAGACCCACAGGAGGGGGAGTGTCTTTTCCACTCACAGATGTGGGTGAAGGGTTTGCTGCTGCAATTCATTGTCAACAGTGGTAGCCAAAAGAACCTCATTTCAGTAGAGGTCATGAAGTGGTAGGGCCTACCGACTACACCACACCCATATCCGTACAATATCGGGTGGCTTCATGAAGGATGAGATCTCAAAGTTCACCAGTAGTTCCACCTTCCCTACAGCATCAAGCCCCTCACAGATGAGGTATTGTGTGATGTTACACCTTTGGATGTTTGTGATGTATTATTAGGCCAGCCATACTTGTGGAGGTGATATGCTGTGTATGAGTCAAGGCCTCGCACTGTCATTATTTCTTTCGGTAATTCATTATACAGGATACTAGAGGTAGCCCCACTTGACGCCACCTCTTTGATCACTGCTAATAAAGGCAATAAGCTCATCTCCTAGACTAGGAATTTCATATGTCTGGTTCACTCCCAAAGAAAGGGGAAGATCATCACCACATCCATGACCCCCGTGAAGGGTTCCTCCATGCAACAGCAACAACAAAGGGATACGGTAATGACAATACATAGGAACAACTTCTCCTAACCCACAGGGGTACCACACAAGCTTCAAGTGGGAAACAAAGTCTAGTTTCATCTGCAGAAAGAATGCCTTACAAGAGCCCATTAGAAGCTCTGACCATGCCAACATGGTCGTTACATCATTACTAAGGCTGTGGGAAACAATTATTTGGAGCACAACATTCCCCCATTCCTTTGTTTGCACCGAGTGTTCAATATGAACCATTGTCAACCATGCTTCCCACCGTTACTGGACACATCAGAGATTGCAGAATAGCTCACCAGGGACTAAGTTCAGCAGTAGCTTCCTCATCTCATGGAGGAACTCAACGCAATGGGGACCATTGCTTCCTAAGGGGGGAGGAATGATCCAAGTGGATGTTGGTGGCCACCCACCTATCCAGGGAAAATTTTAAGAACCCACCCTAAATTTATAAATATAATAAATGGGTGAATCTCCATGGTATATAGGAAAAATGGAAGGCGAATTTATCAATAATATAATATGTATATATAATTTTTTGGCGAATCTCTCACCAAGCATGGCGAATATTTTACTCAATTATAAAATCTTGTAAGGTCTTGGTGAGTCTTTCACTAAATAATAAAACTTTGTAAAGTCCTAGTGAATTTTAGCATTGTGAACTCTTAGAGAATTTTTTGAAGAAGTATAAAACCATATATGACAAGAGCCACATGGTGGCAATATCACTATTTTTTTTTCACATTTCCACGACATGGAACTTGTTTATAAAATTATAAAAAAGCCAACCAAGTCCCTTATAATATGTAGGTAAGCTTATAATAGAGTATGATACCTCTACTATGCTTGTCTTCGTTCAAGTGTCATATCTGCTATACTTAACACTGTGAATCACAACTCTCTCAAAACTCAACTCTATAGTGTAATTAAAACCTTTGGAAATTGAATCTGGCAACTCTATAAAAAGGATTAGTGAAATAGAAGCTTTTGTGAATGAGCCCACTAACTATCACTACTAAACAATCAATCTAGACTATGAAGTCTTCCATCTTGATCACAATCGTGCTCACGATCAAGGGAGTGTGATCACCTGGCCTGACATAATGGCCATCATAGCTTCCCTACCAATACACAAATATGTCCCTGTTTGCAGTTAGAAAAAATTACCCAAATTACAAGCTATTTACTCCAGCCTATGTTGGAAAGTTATAGAAGGATGACTAGTGCAATCAATCCATTCCTTTTAGCCCTGGATTTGTTTTAGCTTAAAACAGAAGTATACAAATATAATTGTCCAATGTCTACTGCTACTGAGCATTAGTTAATTCATAAGAAAGTATGTAAACACACAAACATAAATTCACACTCATGAATATCCCAACTTTCTATCAAGTGCTATGACTAGTGATGGAAATCACAATTATTTTCAAAAGCCTGGAATCATGCCTAAGCATCCTCTATGAATGACCCAATGCCTTCCTGGTTAGTTGTTTACATTAAAGTTGCAACAAACAATATGACATTAGGCATGGCTGGAAAGTAACAAACTGCTGCAGAACTCAGGCATAAATGGCAAGTGCAGACCGTGTTTTCAAGATATCAGTTAGAAAATCCATAGCATATAATAGCAGAAATTGAGAAACTCATAATGTCCTGTCTGTTGAATATTGTAGCCAATTTTCTCATAGATTATACTGCAGAGCATAAAACTGCTCATAAATTAACGTAACACACAGGCTTCATATTCCTTGTACATGGCTTCGTATTCTTTGTTTTTCTTCAAGTTTGTTGCTTTACAAGACTTAAATTATTCCTTTTGAATTTGCTTTACAAAAATTATTAAAGATAATAACAAATCTTCCCAACCATTTAAGATAAATCTGATTTAACTTGAATGCACATATTCTTTATTTCCATATCTAAAAGTTTTACTGTCATGAAAAATAGATATTTCCATCTCAACATATCCTTGATCATTTGACATTGCCTTTGTTAATTTTTAAAGTAATGGCTTAAACATTTAAATTTTACAGAAGTTCTAATATTGTAAACCTTACCATTACCCTTTCATTTGTCAAGTTTAATTTCCACACTTTTTATTTCAATGAAATATTAAAGGTTGCAAACCTTGTGGTTAAGATCCAACTGGTAGAAGAAGGATGACTTTCTATGAAGTTCAAACCACTCACAGGACCCTTTAATACCACCATGCTTATTTGGCATGCCTAGGGTCTACAAAACCACAAGCTGACATAATAGATTTCATGCTTCAAGAAAACATAAATACTTCAAGCTGAGATGGACAGAGGTTCTTTATGAAGACACACCAAATGCAACTGAGTGATTTATGGCACAATGATTAAATAATGATAAGCCAACAAAATATGTACTATTCAACATAAGATATGCTCACTTAATGGAAAGATTACTGGCCGAGGATTTATACTCCAAACACCTAATTGGAAGTTGTTTTATGTGGCCTCAAACCAAATGCACTTGGACTCATACTTTTTCCTTGGCTAACCAGGAGAATTCCTGAATGCTTTTCCCCTCTGTGAGGGCTATGTGTCTGTCTGATCTCACTTATACGGGGGCTATATATTTGTTTAGCTTCTGCAATTTGGGGACTTAATGCAGACTCGGATCCATGAATTTTTGTGCAATCACTCGAGCTAGTTATCCATGGACTATATGTGTGTTTGACCTCACCGTGACTTTGTGTAATCATCTCATCCAAAACTTCGCCATCATTCGCACCTGTTCCCATGCTTCCTAGTCTGAACCCTTGAATTCCAGCTTCCTGCAATCAATATATGTTACAATTCAATTTATTATTGTTCATGCTGCATGGCTTATGAAATAGAATTGAGTAATATTTTTAAAATTTGTTTGATATGTGTCTTGCACTCACTGTTATATTGCATGGCATTCTAGAAAATTCTAGAAAATGCACATATGAAAATATTAGAGAAGATGCGGCCAGAAGAATATCAATATATCAATTTATCAAGGCATAGAAAAATAGTATACTTTAGAGCAGGTCATTTTCCTTTTCCCTTCTTCATTTGACCAAATAAGCCGAAGTTCCCATCACCACCATTCTTGTTGGCCTCTGAGTCCATTAGAATCTCCTCCTAGATGTAGTCATCCCACAATATCTCAAAGTTAGAAATATTTTCACGAGTACAAACACTCTTGACAAATGGTTCCCATGAAGTTGGGAATCCATTAAATTCCATGTTCACCAACTCTGCGTCTCAAACCTTCTCCCCAATAAATGCAAGTCAATCATGAATCTAAATGATCTTCGTCAAATAATTGGTAACAATGTTTGATCTAGTTATCTCTATGGATCTCCACAATATCATCTTTCTATTTATGTTCTCATTCTTGTAGAGGCTAGCTAGAGCATCAAACATCTCCTTGACTCATTTTCTTCTTAGATAGGTGAGGAATCAAAATGATCCTTCATGGCATTCAAGATCACCCACCCTGCCTTCACTTCCTTCTTCTTATGTGATGCCAATTGCTGTGGATTTGTAGGTGGAGTAACTACTTTCTTGATGATATCCCAAAGATCATTTTCTTCCAAGAGTAATGTTACCCTAGCTTTTCAAGATAAGTAATTGGAAGCAACATCTAATCTGTCCTCATATCTTAGGCTCAATGCCATCTTTGAAATCTATTGCATAAACTCCCAAATCTGAAAATTAAAAGAAAACAATAGCCCCACAAATTCATAACCCTCAGACTCCTAGAATCAAGCTATCTTTGATTCCATGTAAGTTTTCAAGCACTGCATTGTTTTCCTATGTTTCTCTTAATTAAATAAATTAGATCTGAACTTATTTAATCATGCAACAACCACACATATAGCTGGAAAATGAACAACGAAAGCATAAACACGATACACAGATAGTTACCCCTTCAAATCAACTTTTCATTTATATAGTCCAAGCTTACAAGGAAACCTTCAAAATTTGTCAAGTTAACAGTGGAACGATATACACAAAAAATCATATCTACAGTTATGTCTATTAAACAACTAAGAATCTACTTACCTGAACTGTTGTAGCACTGCTTGATTTACCCTACCCATACAACTATATGGATTTATCCTTTGGCCTGCTTCTTGCCATTGGCTCCTCCCCCCTATGCTATGAATCTGCTCAATCGATTTCTCTCTGCTCCCCTGAATCTTCCTGATGTACAAACTGTGTGTATTCAACTTCTCCCATCTTGTCCTATTTATCAGATCTATAGTTATGTCTATTAAACAACTAAGAATCTACTTACCTGAACTGTTGTAGCACTGCTTGATTTACCCTACCCATACAACTATATGGATTTATCCTTTGGCCTACTTCTTGCCATTAGCTCCTCCCCCCTATGCTATGAATCTGCTCAATCGATTTCTCTCTACTCCCCTGAATCTTCCTGATGTACAAACTGTGTGTATTCAACTTCTCCCATCTTGTCCTATTTATGCTTCGAGAAAGATAAGTAATCTCCTCAATCCTAGCAACTAATCTCCTTAATCCTACCGACTAATTTTCCAAATCTTAGCAACTAATCTCCTTAATCCTACCAACCACCTTATCTCAACAATAAGGTTGACAGTTAAAATTAGATCAAATCTAACTCACATGTTCTAGAATCTCTTAGATATTTCATTTAGATTTTTAAGACTAGGAGAATATAGCAAATTTCACTTTCACTTATATTTATTTAAGTGAAATTACAAGATGTTATTAGTTCCTACTCAGTAAGCGGTCACTAGAAGTCGTCTTTGATCTACTTCTCGTACATTCACACCTAGCCTGTGCAAGAAGCTCCTACTCAAGCTATATTTCTCAACAAAAGAATCATAGAGTTATAAAGTTCTCATGGCCTGGAAAGTTTTTATAAAGAGGTTCGTTAAAAGATTGAGCATCCTATGCGGACTATTGATGTGTTCCACTAAGAGAAAGACATTTGTTTGGACAAAGGAAAGTGAAGCTCCATTATTAGTCTTTACTTGATTTTGACAAGACTTTGTGCATTCAATATGATAATTCTGGTGTAGAAATTGGAGTATTGATTAGGAAGGACAACTTGTTGCATATTTTAGTTAGATACCAAATGAAGCTAAAAGGAGGTTATCTCTCTAAGATCAACATACTATATAATTGTATAAGATTTAAAAATATTGCAGCCATATTTTGTGCACAAGAAGTATATATTGTTAATTTATCATCAGGCCCTAAAATATATAAAATCTCAAGTTAAGTTACCAAGATACATATACAAATATGGACCTAGATGCAAATACAAATACATATCTCCAAAAATTTTGAAAATCTAGAATTTGGATGTGGTGGCGAAACAAGAGCAAAAAATATAAAAATACGTTTATAACTAAAAAAAATATCAAATCCATTTAGGAATCACAACTAATCATAACCAAAGAAGTGATTCCTCATGCATATTTCTAGTAGTATTAACCATCCATGTATCATAACTGATAATTTGATAGGCTGTAAGCATCATTGATATTTGATCATTTTAAGGACCATTTCAGCATAAGCATAAAGCAGGTCATACAACATTTTTGTGAGCCATGTCCATATGAACAGTGAATAAAGTGGTTTTCTTGAGGGCTATAGCAGGACTTAATAACAGTGTGGGTGAAGTGAGCAACTTCATGGCACGTAAAGATAGATCACAACTTGACAGCAGACCTTGACCAAAATCATAGATCAAACCTTCAGAGTAGACTTAGAGATCTGATGTTTATAGATCAGACCTCAAGAGCAGATCTCGACATAAGGATAGATCAGACATTGACCAAGAATAAAGTTTCATGTTTTAGCCTTTAGGCACTTAAGGTTTGGGGAACCTTTCATTAAAAAATCAATTTTGGGGGGGATCAGGGGGTCAAAATAGCGCTGGAAGTTTGGAGACTGTTTCAAATTTCAAGATCCATTTCCTTTTCGATGGGATCTGTTTCATGGGCTCAAGATCCTTTTCCTTCTCCAAGGGGTCTACTTTTATTATAGAATCACAGATCCACAGATCCTTCACACAGGTGTGGAGGATCCGGTAACATGGTACCCAAGCAACTCCATTACAAACACATGGCATATTACATATCTGCAAAGCCATTCCTTTATGTTCCACATAGGAGTGGAAAGTCAATGGTGGCAGTTGGTACATTGAGTGG
The DNA here is from genome assembly GCA_000404065.3 of Pinus taeda. Classification (NCBI taxonomy): domain Eukaryota; kingdom Viridiplantae; phylum Streptophyta; class Pinopsida; order Pinales; family Pinaceae; genus Pinus; species Pinus taeda. The sequence continues at coordinate 84,651 of APFE030353810.1, forward strand.
GATATGTCGTTTGTGAGTATGAATAATGATGTAGTTAGTTTTGAAGATACATATGATGCAAATGATTTCTTTTGCAAAGTTGTTGAATTCAGTTTGCCAAAGAAATTTGCAGAAAACAGGACTATATATGCCTTTGCCAATGTTGTTAGGCCTAAGGTTCAAATGAATATGGATTTTGTGCTTAGAAGTCTTGAACACAATGAAATGATAAAAAAAATTGTCATTACCAACAGATTTCTAAAATGAACCACTTCACTCTATGAAAAAGGATTATTGATGCAAGCAAAGTAGTTGAACTATTTTTCAAAGAAGCTTTCGTGCTTGCATAGTTATCCAAAACTATAATTAGTGATAGGGATGCCGTCATACTAACTTTCTTTGTTATTTTGGTGGAATTTATTGCAAAAGTTAGATAAAAAGATTCAGTTCATAGCTCCATCTCATATCCACAAGATGATGGGAAAACAGAGGAAATAATTGGACTATCTTTCAAATAAGCTTTTGTGCTTGCATAGCTATCTAAAACTACAATTAGTGACAAGGATACTGTCATACTAACATTCTATGCCATTTTGGAGGACATTATTGCAAAAGCAAGATAAAAAGGTTTAGTTAGTGCCTAGCTCCACCTAACATCCACAAGATGATGGGCAGACAGAGGAAATAGTTGACCTATTTTTCAAAGAAGGTTCTGTGCTTGCATAGTTATCTAAAGCTATATTTAGTAATAGGGATACTGTCATACTAACTTTCTATATCATTTTGGAGGACTATATTGCAAAAGCTAGATAAAAACATTTAGTGCATAGTTCCACCTAATATGCACAAGATGATGGGCAAACAACGGTGATAAACAGAAGCCTCAAAAATTTGTTGCAGAATAGTTTTGGTACCTGACACAATAGGACCTCACTTTCCCAGAAGCTAAGTTTGCCACAATTCCCGTGTAAACAAATCCATAGTTCAACTTCATACTACTTTCAAAACTGTTTATGGAAGAAATCCAAAACTGGCTGCAAACTTAGTGGACTATCAAGCGACGCATATGTCAAACGGGTAGATTCTCTCTGCTAGTTGTTTGTTTAATGTAGCACCCTGCTTTATGTACAGCTTTTTTTGGTTGTAGGCTCCTCTTGTTGATTAACCAGAGGAAATTTTTGGGGCTTAATCACAGAAGTTTTCAGGAAACCTGTCATTTCTCCCTTTTCCTATTTTATGTCCCTGGAAAATTGTCTATGCAAAAGAGAACAGAAATCTCTTGCAGCCTATTGCAAGTGAAATTAGGAAAGGAATTCTTCTACAAGAAGAACAGGGGATTTCATATCAGCCGTTACTGAATCAAATAAACAGACTCTTGAACTACCCAGATTGCAACAACATATGCCATATGGATTTTGTTGGGCCTTCGATTGACATCAATAAGAATTTTGAGCTAGGATTGTCTCGAACACAATGTTGTGATAATTCCATTTTTCCATTGCAAACGTGTTCTCTAAAATGACCCACTTCACTCTATGACAAAAAATTATTGATGCTAGCAAAATAGCTTACTATTTTGCAAAGAAGTTGTGTTTGCATGGTATATCCAAAACTATTGCTCGTGACAGGGATAATATCATGCTAGGTTTCTATGTCATTTTTTGGGAACTTTATTGCAAAAGCTAGATAGAAGGATTTAGTACATAGCTCTGCCCAACGTCCACGAATCGACGAGCAAGCAGAGGTGATAAAGGAAGTCTCAGCAATTTGTTGCAGAGTAAAGTTGGTACTAGACACAGTGGGACCTTGCTTTGCCACAAGCTTGGTAATAGACACAGTGGGACCTTGCTTTGCCACAAGCTTGGTACTAGCCACAGTGGGACCTTGCTTTGCCACGTCTTACTTTATATTGATATTTATGAAAAAAAACTTTCTATATAAAATATTATGTTTAATTTGTCCCCAAGGTGCAGCTTAATTGACGGACGTCATGATATGAAGTATTGTGTAAACTAAGAGATCCAAGGTTCAAATCCCCCATACTAACCTAGTCTACAAAGAAGACAAATCGTAGGCTCCAGAGGTATAGTAGTGGTAGTCAGAATCGACTACGTGTCACGTGTCAAAAGTGATGCTCGAATACACTTTCTTCGTGAAGGGAATACATTTTGGCTCGTCTTTTTTCATTGGTTTTTGGAAGCTATTATCAAGGTCTGTATTTCTCGCTTGGCATGAGTTTCAATAGGATGAGAACAATGTTAACTCTTCGGTGAACCGCTTACACCTTTTTGGCCAGAATTCTAAGAGTACTGATATGTGAATTTTAGTTTCATTCAACATATTCCAATGTTTTAACTTTTAAGTCATTCGAATTTTGTAATCCAATTTCAATGCCTGAGGTACAACCCATAGTGCAGAAAATAAACAACATTCAGTAATACACAACTTGAGATAAAGGCTTAAATTAGAATTTGATAAACACTTAACAGATATTGCCAACAGATATTAGCATATCCAATTAGCTTATGACCTTGAATTTCTTTTAGACTGTGTTATGATCTGCTTACAATAATCAGTAGCTAAATCATACATATTTCAAAAAAATGAATAGAAGCATTTTAGAATGAACCGATCAATTGCTACTGCACTACATTGATTGAAAAAGAATAACTCATCTCACACCTTCTGGAAAGGTCTTAATGATTACATTTTGAGGCTTAAATGACCATCATAACGTTATCAAGCAAGAAACATATGGTGCTTAACGAAGCGTTCAAAAAAATCAAAATAAACATTGAATAAAGCCACCTCACTTATCTTTCTTTGGTGTTTCTTGCCTGGTTTGTAGATCCATGTCTTTCATCTGTTGTTCTACTGAAACAATTCCTGTCTGAGAAAGGAACCTATCAACAGACAGAACTTTAAGAAAACGTGTTCACAATAGAGTAACGACCATAAGATAAAACACAAGAAACTTGATGCCTTCTCTAAACTTCAAATTAAAATCAAAACATTCATGGTCAGTGAAAATGGCATAATAACATTTCTCCAAACAGTATTGCCAGCAAATGTATTTACTATCGAATATATACGATAATATTACGTTGTTTCATAAAAATGGATTAACAACTCCCTATTAACTTTGAGCTAAAAATGGTAGGAATGTGACTGAAGCTAAATTGCTTTAGTAAAAAATAACGTGGCATAGCTGGTAAGATTATTGTGAACATTATGGGCCTAGTAAAATCCAATCCAGGTATATCTTGGGCAGTAATATGGCCAATATTGGAATTTATACTGCATATTATAAAGTGATTAATCATCTTAACCTGTTTTCCCTGCCATTGGTAGATGTTTTGAGCGCTGTGAAGCCATTCTAAAATTTAAACATCCAAGATATGCATGTTTGGCTAATGCATCATCCAATTGAATCTACAAGTGAGACTTCTAAAGGAATTTCATGCTAATGCATGGCTAATATCATGCGACTTGAAAAAATGCAAACAATTTTGAAAACACTATTTAATAGACCTAACTTTGTACAATGGAAATACAATAAACTAATGTTGGGAAAGTAGCAAGACGTGAGGTCGAGAAAGGGTTATGATGTTTTCCACAAAATTGCAGCAAATCAAATACAAATGCAAGTTGTTACTGCTGAGGAGGAAGCTGTGGTAGATACTCTCTTTGCAAATCTAGATTTCTAAATCATAACTAGCAACCTTGATGACAAACTTGTTCTCCAAAGGTCGAGAATTCAGGAGTTATGATGTTTTCCACAAAATTGCAGCAAATCAAATACAAATATAATCCCTTACCGCTAAGGAGGAAGGTGTGAAAGATACTCTCTTTGCAAATCTAAAATTCTAAATCATGAACTAACAACCTTGATGACAAACTTGTTCTCCAAATCACACCTTAACCCACACGCTGAGGAGAAATGCAAGGAGAGGATTACCTCTCCCACTCAAGAGACTTGCAAAGGCAAAGATGAGGCTGACAGAGAGGAAACTAGATCTGGCATAGTTTATAGTAGGAGGAAACCAAGTTTAGATGTCGATATCATGGAAGTGGTGAGGAGGCCAGGGACCATGGAGAACATCCGAGTCAAAGGAGTGGATGCCCAGAGACACTCTCAAAGAGCAAGGATCATGGCACCCATTGTTAAGAGATGACAGTTGCCGACATTCATTGCTGTTAGGAAGAAAGAATCCATGAGGCACTGTAAGATATGTCAGACTATCCAGAACAGTAACTGTTGAAATTCTATAGACTGTGCAATAGAATCCAATTTTCTGATATGATAATTACTCCCTAATAATATTTTCAAACAGTTTATATCATGCCACTGATATCATTGAATAATTGCTGAGTTTGCTTACACTTCCAGCGTAAGGAAATCCATTGGTCATACTATATATAAGAAATTCAAGAGTGATTGCAAACTTGGTGGAATTGTCAAATGATATATACGTCAAACGGGGAGATTCTCCCTGCCTATTATTTATTTAATGTAGCACCCTTCTTTATGTAGGAGGTATTTTTGGTTATAAGCTCCTCTTATTGATTAAGCAGGCGACTGTTGTTGGGTCATCCTTTTGTTCTTTTCTGTCTCTGGAAAGCTGATTGGGCAGAAGAGAACAGCAATCTTTTGAAGCTTATTGCAAGTGAAATTAGGAATGGAGTTCATCTACAGGAAGAACAGGAGCGATGTCACAACTGCTGTTGACCCCTGAACTACCCAGCTTGCAACCATATTTTCGCGGACTAGGACAAGGTGATTGACAATGGCAACCATACGCAATAGATAATGATGCTTCCAAATTTCAAACTACTAATAACATAGATCCTAGAACAGACATTGCTAAAAACATAGTAATATGGCCCAATGCATCAATATAGGAAATCTGATTGAATGGTATTGAAATTTGTTTGTCTAATATCAATATTGTTCTATTTTTTGGATAAATTTTTGCAGCAAAACCAACTGGTTGCACCCATAGCAGCGAGGTGCATTCTAGAATCTACAGACTGGGAGAGGGTTGGGTGATTCTTCAACTCTTCGTGGGAATACATGTCCGTGTGTGCAAGTTGCATTGTATACATAGAATATGGACAGTAAGACAGGCCCAGCTAAAGCCACATCTAATGTGTACAAGCACGATGTACATCTCAGAACCGGGCTTAGATGGGCCTGTGCTAGTTATTCAGGTATCCATGGCAAAGGGTACCGGCATAATCCATACTTACCTTTCCAGTTTGATTGGGAGAAAGAAATGGTAAAATTTCTGCAAGCCGGATCTTAATTCTGTGCACAGCTTCCTTGGTCAATCCCTGGGCAGCCTGAGTTACATCCTTAACAATTGATTCCAAGGACTGTCATGCATTTTCCAGAGCTTCTGCTGGGAAAGGAACAGTCGCCAGTTTATCCATGATTATGTCTTTCATTTGGGACAAACTCCTCCGTATATCTGCCGCAACTCCCTTGGAAACCTGTAACACGCCTTTTCCCTTATTCCAAAGCTGTGTGTACTCTGCTCTATTCTCCAACCCTTTACCGTTCATTTGCAATACAAGAGGAGCCATCCTCCCAAATAAAGTAGCTGAAGATGATCTGCGGCGCTGAGGAGTCATGCTAACTGCACCACTTGCTTTTAGCGTACGTTGGAGGAGAAAACAACGGGCTGAATCCGTGAAAACAAGGAGCCACACTCCATTTGGAAAAAATTAAGCTCCGCCTCCATTTCAAAACAAATTTAACCTTCCAAGACCAAATCGATCCTCACAATTTCACTACCAAACCAGAAAAACCAAACCGTAAATCAGAAATGGCGATTTTGATTTCCCAAACTAGGAGAAAATATCAAAATGGGGCGATTTTAAGAAAATTACGATTCGGTTAGTTTATCCGCCCTGGGCGAAAATAAAAAAATAAATTAATTTTTAAATAAAATGAGGGCTAATTATATTTTTTTTTTTTATATATTTTAATTAAAAATTCGCCCCATTAAAATATAAAAAGCCTTAAATTTTGCCTTTGGGCGATTATTCACCCCTAAAATTACCCCTGCACCTATCCCATTTGGACCTCGACAACTGTCTCTTTCAGTTTTTCAGTTTCCTAAATTGTAGTATAGTTTACTATTTTTAGCAGTTTTTCGGGTCCTGAACTTCCGGAGCTGTTTTGAGGCCCTAAACAACCACTTTTGGGAAATCTGGGAGCAACATCAGTCCATGGACTGATGTTGCTATTCCCAAATTTGTAGTTCTTGGGTAGATATTTCTAACAAGCTATTGTACGTGTCAAATGAAGATCGGGTGCCAAAGTTACGACCCCGGGAAGTTGATGTACCAACTTACCCAAAACAGGGCCCGCAATTTGGCGTTTCATCTTCTAGGGTTAGGTTTTGGGATATTAAGGGTTTTCCATTGTTTCTCAACAATAAATATGCCTTTGAGCCTCAATATAACATAGTTCAGAGGCATGTAGCTGCCACATCTCTTCTAAGAGATAAGCTACCATCGCCTTAGCTGGTTTATTTCCATTGTTGTTTGTAAGCATATTTCAGTATTTTACATTAATGAAATGAATTATTATTTCCATTGCATCTCTGTGTTTATGGTTATCTCTGTAACTTGTTGTGTTCCTATTTAAATTCAGATCATCTTTTGAAGAAGAACAACGGCGGGTAATTGTACAATTATGTTCACTAGATGTTCAAACATCTAAGTCATCCATTTCTATAGATCTCCAAAAATTCCTTGACAATCATTCCAAGGTATTTGAGACTCCCAAAGGTCTACCACCTATTTGTGATCTTGATCATGCTATTCATTTGATTCCAGGAAGTGTTCTTCTAAACATTATGCCTTATATATATCCTTATGCACAAAAGAATTAAATTTAATGTATGGTTACAGAAATGATAGAGGCATGTATAATTCAACCTAGCCAAATTTATTTCTATTCTCCAATAATATTGGTGCACAAAAAGGATGGATCATGGCGTATGTGTCTGAATTATAAAGAGCTCAATAAGCCCAATATTAAAGATAAGTTTCTCATTCCTATCATTGATGATTGTTGGATGAACTACATGGAGCAATTTACTTCACGAAGCTAGATCTTCATTCACGATATCATCATATTAGAATAAAGATAGAAGACATTCTGAAGACATAATTTAGAACTCATGAAGCCCATTATGAAATTTTGGTCATTCCTTTTGGCCTTACTAATGCACCTTCCACATTTCAAGGTTTTATGAATTCCACTTTCAAACCATTCCTTAGAAAATTTGTGTTAGTATATTTTATGATGATATACTAATTTATATCAAGTCTTGGAAATATCATGTTCAACATGTTAACATGGTGCTCAAACTATTCGAGGAGAAACAATTGCATGCAAAATCCTCTAAATGTTTCTTTGGAGTACAGGAAGTGGATAATTGGGTCATATTGTATCCCATGAGGGTGTTAAGGTACACCCCAACAAAATTAAATCCATAAAGGAATGGAAAATCCCCACAACCTTAAGGCATCATTGAGGATTTCTTGGGTCATCATGGTATTATCACAAACTTGTTAAGATTTATGGGAAGATAGTAGCACCTATAACGTCATTACTAAAGAAAGATGGATTTTTTTGGACTCAAGAAGCAACTAAGGCCTTTGAACATCTTAAAGAGGCATTGTGTCAACCTCGATGATTAGCTACACCAAACTTTAGAAAAACCTTTAATGTGAAATGTGATTCCTCAAGAAATGAAATTGGTGCCATTTTAATGCATGAAGGAAGACACATTGCTTTTGAAAGTTGTCTAATTAAGAAAAAGTATTTACAAAAGCCTATTTATGAGAAGGATATGTTGGAAATACTACACACACTAAACAAATGATGCCCTAGCCTAATGGGAAGACACTTGAAGGTACAAATAGATCATGATAGGCTTAAATACTTCTTGAAATAATGGTTATCTTCAAGAGAGCAACAAAAATGGGTCACAAAGATGTTGGGTTATGAATATGAAATCATCTACAAAAAAGGGAAACAAAATGTTGTTATAGATGCACTCTTAAGAAGGGATGAGGATGTGGAATAAATTCTCTATGCCATTTCTATTGTACAACTTGATTGGATAACTGAAACAAATCATGAATGGAAGAATGATTAAGATGTATAAAGACTCATTAAAAAGTTGCAGCAAGATCCCAACGCATTTGATTCATTTATTTGGAAAAATTATTCACTATGGTACAAAGATCGCTTATATCTATGCAAGAACTCCCAAGTTGAACAAAAGGTTCTTTTGGAAGTGCACACCTCACCTATAGGAGGGCACTTAATATTTTAAAAAATTTACCACATGGTCAAGAAGGCTTTTTTTTGGGATGGACTTAAATGTGATATTCATAAGTTTGTGGTGGAATGTTTGGTTTTCCAAAAAAATAAAGTTGAGACAATTAAGACCCCTGGTCTTTTACAACCATTATCCATTCCAAGTCAGCGTTGGGAAGAGGTCTCAATGGATTTTATCATAGGTTTACCCAAGTTTGAAGGAAAGAGTGTCATCATGGTGGTATTTGATAGACTTACCAAGTATGCACTTTTTTGAGCACTATCTCATCCTTTCAAAGCTAGTACAGTCGCTATTGCATTTATGAAAACAATTCAAAAGCTACATGGAAAACCAAAGATTATTGTATGTGATAGTGATCCCATTTTCACTGGAAATTTTTGGAAAAAAATATTTTCTTGTCTCGATACTCAATTAGCTCCTCATCTTATCATCCTTAATTTGATGGGAAAACTGAGATAGTGAATAAATGCTTGGAAGGATATATTCATTGCTTTGTATCTGATAAACAAAAATAATGTATCAAGTGGTTATCCTTGATAGAATGGTGGCATAACACTTCCTTCCATACTACAACAAAAATGACCCCATTTATGGCACTTTATGGATATCATCCACCATACATCACATAATATTTAAGAGACAATTCTAAGGTTAAAGGAGTATATGATCACATCCAACATCAACAACAAGTTCTCCAACTCTTAAATGATAACCTGAATCTAGCACATAATCAAATGGAATAGCATAAAAATCAACATCACAATGAAAGAAGTTTTGATGTGGCTGATTGAGTATTTCTAGGATTACAGCCATACAAATAAATGTCCCTCAAGAAAGCTAAGAAGGATAACAAATTATCACCAAAGTACTATGGCCCTTACAAGGTGTTGCAAAATATTGGTACTATGGCATACAAATTGGAGTTTCCTGCATCTTCGCGAGTACACCCAATTTTCCAAGTTTCATGCTTAAAGAATCTTATAGGTGAAAAGCTTCCAATTCAAACTATACTGCTAGAACTTGACAAGGAAGGAAAATCATAATGGAGCGTGAAGCAACCACATAAACTAGAATATAACATATACAAAATAGATCAATTTCAGGGTATCTCATTAAGTGGAAGAACTTACTAGTTGAAGACTCCACATGGGAGGATGAGTATTTTATTCAGAAGCATCTAGATCTACTCAAGAATTAAGGACACCACTTTTTTTATGGAGAGGGGCATTTTAGGTCCCTATAATACTAGTGTAACCCCCACATTGTTATTGTTGTGCCCCATAGAATCCCACTAATGTTATTGTTGTGCCTCATATAATCCCACTATTGTTATTGTTGTGCCCTTACATTATTATTGTTATGTAGGCCATAATTATATTTTGACCCTTTAGAACCCTGTATATACCAATGCATTCTTGTCATTTGAATCATCCAAGAATTTTTCATTTATGTGATGTAAAAGGAGGTTTCCCCCATGAAGAGGCTTATTTTGAACTTGTTAAACCATATTTTCTTGTGTTTTTATGATCTAGCTACATATCAGAGGTGGTGGTTATAAAAACCACAAGGAATAAAATATTTGACTATTAGGGACAATTGACAATTGTAGTATCATAGAGCTTGTTGTGTTGTTCTCCTTCCTTTGGGTTTCATTTATGCCATTTCAAGATGGTTGAGGTCGTTTCTCATGGGAATTAGGAATTTATGGAACTAACCATTTCCATAAACTCCACTCTAGAGAGTGTAATTTTCACATTTTCATCTTTTTTTTTTATTATTATTTACTTTTGAAGGCTCTGGATCCTTTTCTAAATGAAGAGGTTAAGTACTCACTCCTTGTACAAGAAAGAAGCACAAGTATATACTAAAAAAGGATTTTTCTCAAAGTTTTTAGTGGGTTGATTTAGTCAAAGAAATACATAGAATGGATAAATGCCAATAGTATGCATTTAATTAGCTAAATGAGGTGGCCAAATACGTTATAACAAGATTAAGAAAGGAGTTTCATGGGTAAGCTTTCAAAGTGGTGTATGGATCTAATATGAGTGGATGACATGGTAACATTATCTTGGCTTTACTATCATAGTTTGACCCTTGACATAATAGGGGGGCCATGGCTCAAGAACCAAAATATGGCCAATGATATAAACTAAAGGAGGAAAATCACCTTAGCCAGTGTGTTCCATACAAAATTTAACTCATCATTTATGAAAGTGATGTACATGTATTTGGATGTGGAATTATGGTACTTATAACACATCATGCCCCTACGACATCATTTATTTAACTTCCTCTACAACACCATCCATCAATGTTGTTTTTTTTATTGCTCCTAATGTGAATATGTGATAATATCCCATGATATATATTTTATCATACACCATCAAACATCATGGCATTATTCATCAAAATCCTAGAACACCATCTCTTTGTATTAATTCATTCACTTATCTTTACTATTGGGATAGTTCCCTTTATTCTATAGAATAAACTCTTCATAAAAATCCCCTTCGAATTATACTTTTGAGATAGTTAGTCCATCTATATAAGTGACAAGTTATAACAATTAAATAACAACTAACACTTAATTAGTTAACAACTAAATAACCTTTCTTCTCTCTGTAACCCTAAGACATACTCAAATTACATCATTTTTTTCCAAACTAAGGATAAAGTCGACACAACATCATGGGTTATTGTTATTGTTTATGTCATTAACACTTAGCTTCCACTCTAGTTTTAAATAAAATTCTAGTTACTATTCTACTACTAGCATTAATTTAGGCATAAAACGACGCACTAAATCTGACACTAATAATGTCAATTCGAGTGTCGACCTTGTAAAAGGCATAGTGGAAAAATAAAAAATTCAATTAGGAGCAAAGGGTTATTCCCAAGTAAAGGGAATTGACTTTGGTGATATATTTTCTATTGTTGGCAAGTTAACTTATATTATATTTATTTTATCCACTACCACTACTTTTGATCTTGAAGTAGAACAAATGGATGTGAAGATATCATTTGTACATCGGGATTTGGAAGAATAAATCTACATGAAGCAAGCAAAAAGATTTGTTGTGAAAGGAAAGAAAGAGTTGGTATGCAGGTTAAAAAAGTCCCTATATGGGTTAAAGCAATCACTAAGGATATGGTATAAAAAAATTGATACTTATATACCATGACTTTGCTCCACAAACAACAAAGCAGATCACAACATACATTTCAAATTAGTTGGTGATCAGGTTATTTATTTGGTATTATATGTGGGCGATATGTTGTTGATTGGAAATGACAAGGAATCATCTAGGAAGTTAAAACTCTATTTCTCTTGTAACAAACTTGGTTGAATTTCCATGTAAAAGAAAATATAAGACCAAGGTCACGGGACACATATTCAAAGTTGAATGGTGGGAGAAACAACCTAGTGGGTGTCACTTTTGGTTTGTTATGACTAAGGAAAAGAGGCATTAACTGACATTTATTTATGAAAATAATGGAATATAAGAGAAAAGGAAGGTGAAAGGTCACATATTTGCATGAGAAGGGAATTAGAAGAAAAATGGAGGAAAATAAAGAAAATAGAGGCCTCAATGGTAAAGATGCTTATGAGGACCAGTTCATGGAATTTACTAGTTAGGATTTTGTTAGTTCAGTCTTTGTAACTCTCATTTTATTCTCTTTCTCTCATACTCTTGCACACATAGATAAATCTTGGAGCATTCTTAGCACATGCTTGGAACACTCTAGTTTCATTAAATTTGGAGAAAGAAGGAAAAGGAAGATAAAGAAAACATAAGGGAGCATCGCTATCAACAATTAAAATGAGTTTTGCTTGTAGGTATGAGTTGCGTGTATGATTTCCTTGCTAGTTTGGACATGCATGACATATGCATGTGGCTATTGGGTTATGACATGTCATTGGCATGGAGGATTTCCTAGATTGACAGTGGTTTTGCCTGGCCTTGCCATTTTCTGGATATCCATGGTGATATGGGTTTTACCTTTTGTTTTCTGGTTGGTGCTCATGTTCCTTATGGTTGTGGGTTGAGTTATTAGTTCCTGGAGCCTTGGTTCGACAAACACTCTAGAAGCCCTGTAACAATTTGCGTTGAGTTACGAGGCTTGGAAGCCTTGTTTGGAAAACCACTCTAGAGACATTGGTGGGATGAGTTGCTAGTCCTGGAAGCCTTGGTTAGACAAACGCTCTTGAGCCTAGCAACAACTGTGGGTTGAGTAAACTAGAGCCCTAGACAACTTGGATAAAGATTGTTTTGGTGATGTCCGACCATGAGGTGGAATCACTAGTTGAGGGTTGAGGTGGTTTGGCCTTTGGAATCCCTAGTTTGTTTTTCTTGGTTTATTCCATAAGATCTTACATTCATGCTTGGAATATGGCACAGGGGTGATTGGCTGAAAGAAATATTTGGTTCAACCCAATCTATGGTTGGGTGGTACGTGGAAGTCTTGAATTTGTTGGCTTTTGTGTATGTTAATAAGAGATCTTTTCCCTTGTATTTCATGAGTAAACATATTTGCTATTATATGGAGTTCATGGTTGTTTTATCATTAATATGTCTTTGTTCATATGCTAGTTATAAGCATGGTTTTATGACATACTTGAGTTATGGTTCTCATCATGATTTGGTTAGTAAATGAAATGTTAATGAATGAATAACATAATAGAGGATATTGCAGCTATGGTGAGAAGGCATCAAACCTTTTTGATGTTTCTCAGATAAGTATGAGACCCCTATGTTTAGATATTTGATTATGACCTATAGATTTCATGTTCATCATGTGTTTGACAGAATGTCTGTCATGGCTAGGCCTTCTTAGGTCAGGTTCTTGTCTAATTTTTATATGGAAGGCCTTGTTCCAATGTCATTTATCATTCCTAAGAGTTTCATTAAGTTTTGGGCAGTGAGTTTGATACTAGCCCTCAAAAAGTGCCTCAAATATTGCAGTCACAGGCATAGAACTGGGTGAAAAAGACTACAATCACTCCCTTGCAGGCTCGTGCATGCGATTGGAGGGTTACAATAAAACTCTATTAGTTTTGTGCCAATGTATGGGAGTCTAGGACACCAAACAAAGGTTTAAATCAGGATATGGGCACCCGGAAGGGTGGTTTATCCCTTGGGGGTCCTAAAGTACCTGAGGGAGCCCAGTAAGTTTTTTTTTTGTATGTTGATTCCACTTCCTTAAGGTGATATAGGAGGTTGAATCATATCATAGTACATCTTCATCACTTGTTTATCCTAGTAGGCCGGTTAACTTGGGTAAATGTGGGAGGAGGGTGGTTATAGAGTGGTACCAGAGCTCCCAGGTTCACCACTTGAGCTGGATGGGCAAGATGTGCTTGTCATGCATGCATTTAGGTTGTATATGTGCTTGTTATGTATGCATGGTGATGGTCATTCTTGCAGTTGTGTTTTCATGTATAATTTAATGATGTTGATGGTGGGATGTGTTTGTCATGAATGCATGTTGGTTCTATATGCATTTGTTATGCATGCATTTTCATGGTTATGGTTATTCCTGCATGGTAGGTTAGGAATGCATTATGGTGGTCATTATGTAGTTTTTGTCATCATGATGTTATTGGTATGTTATGATGCTGATATGTTTGATGAGATAGAGCAGGAGAAGAAGATTATTAGAGCGAGGTTGAAACAATGGACCTTGGGGTAAGAGTAGATTATCATACAAGTTTGTATGTTGGGCATGTAGGTATGTCGGTTAATGATTGTTATAGGAATTAGGGTTATATACATGTTTTTCATTCTATTGTTGTTGTGGTTACATGCATGGTATATGTTAGTGAATCAATGTGGTCATATGCACGTTCGCTAGATAGTCATGCATGGTAGTTGACTTGTTGTTATATACATTGCGGTCATATGCATGATGGTTATGGTCATTGTAGCTAAGATCTTGATGTTATATGTATTTTGAAATCTGGATTGGCCTATGCAAATGGTTATGGTTATGATATTAACATATGAGTTGATATATTTGTGATATTGTGTTGTATTAATATGGACTGACTTGTGCAAATGTGATAGCCTCCCTTGAGTTACATTGAGGTATGGGTTTGGCTATGTCGTCTTTGGTTCATCTAACATGGTATGTTTATATATTATCTAAATGTTTGATTAATTGCATGACGTAACTACTGGTGTCTATAAGATTGCATGAAATAATGATCTCGTTTTAAGACAGTTATACTAACATGATACGTACTTAAGTGCAAGTATGTGTTAGTTGTATTATTATGACCAATGAGCATGACTAGATTATGACATGGTTATTAATCTTGTTAAAGGTTGAATTCAAATTAGTAGAGATGATGTATTTCTCTTTGGAACACATGCATGTCACGTGTGAATAGTTGCAGGGAAACATGCTTAGCATTAGCGTGACAAGTTAACAATTGATTTGTTTATATAACTAACAACTGGGTGACGTGACAATATCTAATAAAACTCAAATACAACAAGGAAAAGGTAAAAGAAAAGAATTGGGTAAGAATTTCTTTGGCAATGTTTGGAAACCACAATTCCAAATGAATGAGTGCTTTGCATGAATACAGGAAGTCTTCTTAACCTAGATTTTGTTTGATATTATGTGGATATGTGTTATATTCTTGAACATGTATTTGATAATTATGTTAGCTAGCTTCTAGTTATAATTGGATTCATCAAGGAATTGGAGTCTTCTGACAGATGATATATGCATGTGTTCAAACACAAGGCAATGTGCTTGGCACAACAAGGTAAGAAAACTGGTATATTGTTATATTTATCTATACACTAACAATTGTATGTTTATGTTAGTATGATGTAGGGATTGCATGGAAAAAAAGACTGCCATGAAATATTGAAGAAGGCTCAGGTTGAGCTTTCCTTTGGAAGCATTGGGAACCATGGGGTTGAGTCATGGTGTCTATTGATATTTTTATGCTTTCAGTCTTTTGTGATTTTTTTGCACTTGATTTGCGGTTTTTATTGCGTCTGGTGCATGGCAATGCCACTTTATTTTTGGTGTTGTATTTCTATTGATTTTTCATGGTTTTCTCTTGTTTGCTTCTTGTTATTGCATTTATGTTTTGACGGCCTTAGGAATTGGTTAGGAAATAGGAAAGTCAATGGAGCCTGGGGAGATCTTTGTGGTACCCAACATGCAATGAAAGACCCAGATGAAGCTTGATGCATGAATAAAATTCAACTGAAGGAAAGAATACTACAACTAGTTAGACTCGTTGGGTCCATTGAGTTAAATGGACAACAGAAGGACAATCACGAGAAAGGTAGTAGGTAAGGTAAACTAAATGAGATTAAGGTAATACATGCCTTGGATAAGTTGGGAACTGTTGTTCTCAATGTTGTGCATGGATAAGAGCAGTTCTCTTGATCTTGACCTTCTGATATCTGGTAATTATGTTGTGATCATGATTATGTTGATGTTGATATGTGTATACATGTATATATGTATGTCGTTTCTGACAGGGTCTTAGGGATCATGATTTTTTTATGCTAGTGTTTATATCTTTATATATATGTATATATGTTGTTGTCTGATAGGGTTATCAAGAAACTCTCTTGTGGAGGAATGATTGCTTATACAGGTGAATGGCATGAAGGGGTTCCTTGCTATGAAGAACTAAGTCGGAAGAGTAACCCTCACAGATCTATGAGGTTATTATCATGAGATATGAATTGATATTATATGTTTATACTATGTCTATGTTTATTCTATGGAAATGTAATGTAGAGGGATACATCAGTGGAATGAAAGTAGTGTGACATGTGACATGTTGGGACAAGAATGGATAAGAAACTAGAAGAAAGGTTACTTGGTAGAGTTAGTGTGTGGTCTCTGGATGTGAAGTACTACTGTTATGTATCTATTGTACATGTGGTGTTGTGTACATGTTGTATATGTGGTGTTGTGCACATGTTGTATATGCGGTGCTATGTACATATGGTGTTATGTACATGTTGCATACACAGTGTTGTGTACATATGGTGCTATGTACATGTTGTATATGAAGTGATGTGTAAATATGGTGTTGTGCACATGTTGTACATGTGGTGCTATGTGCATGTGGTGTTGTGTGCATGATTGTGCATGTGGTGATGTGTACATGTTGTACATGGGGTACTATGTGCAGCTGGTTTCGTGTACATGTCATGCATGTGGTGCTGTGTAGACGTCGTGAATGTCATGTTGTGCACACGTTGTGAAGGTGGTGTTGTGTACACATTGTGCAGGTGGTGTCGTGTACATGTGATGCTATGTAAATGTTGTGTAGGTGGCACTATGTACATGTGGTATTGTGTACACGTCGTACATGTTGTGTTGTGCACATGTGGTACTGTGTTATGTGTATTGTGTAGTCATTGTATCATGAAATGTGTATTTGTTCTATCATATAGGTGTACATATATGTATTATGTTGTACACTGGGTGTAGGTTCATGTATTGTGTTGTACACCGGGTGTAGGTGTATTTTTTGTGTTGTACACCAGGTGTAGGTGTATGTGTTGTGTTTTACACTGGGTGTGGGTGTATGTATTGTGTGATACACCATGTGTGGGTGTGTGTGTTGTGATGTACACTGTGTTTGTGTACGTGATTGGAGAGAAGGCACTGGGTGCTTGTTGGACATGCCAATTGATTTAGTGTGTGTGCAGAAAGGACAAAGAACAAATGCAGAAGCAAGGAACTGATTAAAGGATAAGTATCAATATTTTATTTTAGTTTTATTATGTAGGAGATCTATGACTCTTATTTATGATGGTTACATGAGATATATTATTTTGATTTATGATGGTCGTGTTTGAGCTAACCATATGTGATATGTTATACGTGATTTTATCAAACAACCAGTTTGACTTGTTGTGACAGGAAATGAATAAAATTTCAAGTGTACCTTATTGATGGGCCACCAATGAGGGATGATTTGAATTTATTTCAATTCGTTTGGAGTCTAATGGGTATTATGTGCTTGGTACAGGAGAGCATGGAAATGCTTGGTTTGGGTGGTTGAAACTAATGGCAAGCATTAGTAGCAACAAAAAATAGGAATTGTAACAAGCAATAGTATGTTGGTAAAGCACTTTAGGAATAGGGCCAATATGGGACACTGGTACCCAATAGTGTCCATTGAATACCAGGGATATGCCTTGGTTTTTGGACTTTCTGATGCGAGGAAACCTTACCAAGGGAGGGGTCATCGTAGGCATTGTGTAGAAGAGAAGGGGATGCCCGTAGAACTTGGAAGGTGTGTGGCTGCATGGAAGGGGGTCACTAGATTGCCTGAGGGACTGTGCACCAGAAAATAGGAGGCTAGGGGATACATTGATTTTGGTCATTAGCATTGCCAGATGGAATCAAGAGAACATTGGGGGAGTGCCCTAGAATAATGAACATGTAACTGTTCACTAAGAGGAGAAGTGGCATAGGATTGTAGCGCTGGACATTAGATGAAAATTTGACTTTCGCAGTGGATTTGGAGTTCTTGGGAAGGAGTTGAATATTGGTAGGAGGTGTGAGCCTAAAGATTCCCTTGTTGTTAATGTGGGTATAATATCCTTTTATTTTTTGGCTGAGCAATGTGTATATTATTATAAATACTGTATCAAGTTGTGTTTATAAAGCTCCATAGACAATATGTTTATTTTTTGGTTGAAGCAAATGCTTATGAGTATATATGTGGTTATTATTTTAAATATAGTAATGTGCTATGTTATAAAGATCTAGTAAATGATATGTTTGTCATGTTTCAACAGTGGTCATTGTAAATACTACAATGAGCTATGTTATAAATATCCTTGGGAAATATGTTTTTTGTTTTTGTTTTTGTTTTTGTTTTTGTTTTGTTTTGTTTTGTTTTGTTTTGTTTTGTTTTGTTTTTT
>APFE030353810.1:118211-129743 GCA_000404065.3 Pinus taeda
ACACTTTTAGGGACTTAGGAGCCCTCAGCTTATGGACATTTATGATTGGGGTTGAAGTGCCCAAAAATGTCTATAACAGTGATAAACCCATTAAATTAGATGTATGGTATCGAGAGAACCATGGTAATTACCCATGGTATTGTATGTATGAAACCAATATGGAGGGCCAAGGAGGCCCAAGCATAAAATATTGCAAGTACTGACACATCAAATGAGGAGTTCATGGTGGAAGTAATAATGGGAGACAAGCAACAAACAGAAGCACCACAATAGGTACCCAACACCACTTAGTTTCCATCAGGTGGTGAATTGAAGAAAGATACACCATCATTTAAAGTTTCAACATATCACCACCCATATCACCCAACAAGACAAAAACCAACAAGGTGGAAATGAATTAGCAACAAGGATAATAACCCCTGGATGACACATAGAGAGGTGTGACGATCCACCCACAACAAATCAACATAGAGGAACTACCAAAACCAACTTCCATCTCAAGTGAGCAAGGTGCAAACTAGATCAAGCATTCACCTTTCTCTGGGATGGCTAGATGCACATGCATGGTACTAGTCGACTACTCTTTTGAGTATATCTTATTATTTGTGTTCTTCTCATGTTTTGGGGATGAAACATGTTTAAGGGGGGTGGAATGTAGTATATCTAGGGGGATAATATGGGGTACAAATGGAAGTACCCAAGAGAATAATGTAATGTAATAATATAAGGATGATAAATAAATGGGCCATAATTAATAAATAAAGTGGTTAACCCACATTATGGAAGGGACCACACACAATTAGAGAATAATGTGATAAGCCCATTGTATTAGATGTATGGCATTGAGAGACCCATGGTAATTACCCATGGTATTGTATGTATGACACCTGTATAGAGGCTAGAGACTCCCCATTGAGAAATGACAAGTATTGTTTTGTATTGAAAAGCATTAGCTTGTGGAGTAATCTCCTTCCTTAAGGAGTAGGTGTGTAGTGTTGCCCTACCTTAAGGGTTTTGATATTAATAAATAAGCATTTATATTTATATTATTGGATCAATCTTGATACTGCTTGGGCATATTTTACAATTTTATATAATTTTTAGGTAAGATATACTACACAGATTCACAACTTCAACCTTGCAACTTCAAAGCTTCGATGCAACTTCACGACATCGACCTTGTGGCTTCATAGCTTTGGTGTAGCTTCACAACTTTGATGCAACTTAATAACTTAGATGAATCCTCACAACTTTGATGCAACTTCATAACTTCGATGGAGCTTCAAAATTTCATCTTGCCCAGTAATTGTATAAGCCCTAACAAAAGAGAGAGAGAGAGAGAGAGACCCAAAACTCCGAACTTGTTATTTTTCTCCTTCTTCATCCTTTTCCAACTTATATCTTGAGGAGATATAACTTGCTTCAGTGAGTCTCCAAATGAGGCCGAGTTCCTTCTTATTTATAGGCTTGTGAGGGGTACAAATTTCTCTCTTTAGGCCAACTTGTGCCTTCATGAGATCTTGGAGGGTCTTTTGACTCTATTTTGACTGAAGTAAATTTTATTTACAATATGTAACATGCCCAAATGTGTCTTCAATACATGAAATGACTCAATTGACTTTATGACAAACCTAGAAGCACTCAATGGGTGCTTGAACTAAAAATAAATTTCCCTTGAACATGAAACCCATGCCTCAAGAATACTAATAATAAATTGATTTCTCTCTTTTCATTAAATACATTAAATCATGATTACATATGTCATTATGAAGACCAAACCTAGTTACATATTTCAACAAGAAACAATTTGGTTATAGAGATTGTGTTCAAGTATTGAGTTGGTACAACAAGTTGTAAGGATAGATTGTGATAGTCAAAGTGAAATTTTCCTAGCAACGAACCCTACTTAATGCTCAAAGATAAAACATATTGATTTTCAGTATCAGTTTGTGAGAGATATGGTTGAAGAGAAGAAGGTGCTATTGGTAGAGGTGGACACTTTGAATAATGTTGTAGATTCATTACCAAAATTTGTGAGCATTGAGAATTTTTATTGGTGTAGAGAAACAATGGCCATTACTGCCCTATATTGTTGATAATGTAATCTTATGATCCCTTATATGTAAATAAAGCAACAAGTGGTAGACTTTTGGGTATGCATTATATTCTTTGCATGATAATCCATGTTTGGACCCTAGTTCCTAATGGGGGGCTTGCCCCCTTTTATAAAGGTCATTGTGGGGGGTTTAGGGGGAGGGTGGTACGCAAACACTTTTACGGACCCCCCCGTGACCAAGGTGTTCAGGGCCAATAACCCTGAAGTGAAATTTTTGGAGAACTTTCATTTTAAAATATTATAGTTTCATAGTCAATCTAGATCATTTGACATTAGATCACTAATTCGATGGTAGAAGTTATGCTAGGGTTTTATTCTCTAGAATACAACCCTATTTTAATAGGGAATTGTATAAAGACTATATAATTGTTGAGAGATACAAAAATATCTTGTTGGTTTTCTAGGTTTTGGGTTTTGAGGATAAAGTCTCCATATTAATATGTGTTTTCCATTGAATCTTTTCTATTTTAATTAAGAATTTGCTTATAGAAATTAAATTGTATAGGGTTAAAACCTATGGACCTAAAAAACATGTCCTCCTAAACTCAACACAATTTTGACATTGCGTTAGGAATTTAGAACATTACTTTAGCACTGAATCATGAAATAACATGGAATTTTCACCACAAATTAAAAAAAAAAAATCACTAAAAATGTAATTGGAGGCTAAACGAGAAGCTAATAACATCATGGTTTTATTGTAGTGAAGGAGTTATCCAAAGTTTGTATCTCTTCAATAGTAATAATGGTTACAAAGGATCATTTAGAAAGTGATGTTTCACTAAATGTTCTCCATCTAGATCCATGATATAAAATACATTTACTAAGTCACTATTCTCTTTTGTTATGGTTTCTATAATCAAGGGCTTAAACGAGTATAAAATATAGGGTAGGGGCCAAAGGGAAACCTTGCTCGATACATAAGAAAATCCTACCTCTTTAGAATTAGCTTGATTAATAAAGAGATAGGTTAAGGTATTTATAGATAGTGCTTCTACAACTTAAATAAAAAGGGGCCAATTCCCAACATTCTGAACATAGCAAAGATGGATGGTGCTTCCACTTAGTCATAGGGTTTTTCAAAGTTAGTTCTGACCAATAAGGCCTTGATGCCTTGGTTTTTGGTTTTTTTCATGCCCTATACAAATATTACATCAACCAAAATATATATTCCTTTGATAAACCCCTTAATCTATAGTTTGATGATTTTCAACAAGATATATTTCATATATATCAGTCTTTCGGATCAATCACATAGTTGAGATTGGGTCAACGTTTCAAACCAACTAATGTGGTTCATCCTCAGGACAAGGTGAGAAATCAGTAGATCTGAGGGAATAAATAGCAAGGATGCATCACTGCTTAGAGCTAGCCGTTGGAAATTAGCAGTTAGGTAATTTGTTAAATTGTTTAATAATTTAGTTGTTATGTAATAAATAAATATTATGTTTCGATATTATAATTTGATAATATAAATTTAGCTGGAAAATAGTTGTTGTGTGATAAATAAATATTATATCTCAATATTATAAATGGAATAATAGTTTTAACATTATATTAAATATTATAATAATATTGTTAGTTAGGGTTTGACCCATAATATTAGAAACTAGCTATTATGAAATCATAAACTAAATCATTAATAACTAATTGATTAATAATTTAATATTATTAGTTGTAATAATATTAAATCTAATCAATAATGTGTTGATGGTATTCTTATTATTATTATAATTATAGAGACTTATTAGTTTAGAACTATTATTGTAAAATTTTAAATCAATATATTAATTTCTATAATAATAAAATATAATTATTTTAATCTATTATTTTAATATCTATAAGGATAAAAAGACTATAATTGGAGTATGGTATTCTTATTATTTTAAATTCAATATATTAATTATTTTGATATTTATAAAAATAAAAACTATATATGGAAGGAGGAAAACTACACCACCAAACAAAGAAAAATAACACTGGATCTAGGGGGATAAAGCCTAAAGGCGAGAAGGAAGACCCAACAAGAACAGAAAGGGGAGAGGAGAGGGAAGGGGAGAAGGGTCAAGAGGAGAGAGCTGGAATCCATATTTTACTTAATTTCTAGCCATCATCCCTATTGAGGTTTTTGGCATGCCTTTCTATTTCAATTGCTTCTTCAATCTTATGGTGGATTTGGATAGAATTTTGTAAGCGACATTCAACAAATTTATTGACCATTAGATCATGATATTTTTTGGGTATCTCGGATTTAGGATGAATTTGATCAACTTTTCCTTGATGCCAATTCTAACCATAGAATCCTTCATGATTTCATTATACACTCACATTAGAAGAGTCATCCACACAAACTATAGGGTGAATTTATAGAATTAACTTGGGTACGACTCATTTTGGATGACAACCATTTCTATGAGGCCTTCTATAAAATTATCTAATGCCATCCCTTAATAACATCTATGCTTTTCCTCTTGGGTAAATTTATGAGGGAATTCGTTGATATAGGTTTGCATGGCACCGTTCTCTCCTTCGTCATACTCTAGGGTTTAAAGGCCATTTCATAATGAGTGAAAAAATATTTTCATTCTTTTACAACTTATGTGCTCTAATTATTCCTTGGATGCAAGGGCTTCAAAGGAGGATTTAGTTGGTTTCTTTCATGATTTGAGCTTATGTTGTTAGGTTATGTTTTGATCTCCCTTTGCTTTGTACATCTATTCCACTTTTAGTATATCTCTTACTTTGGTTGTCACTTTCCAAAGACCCATATTAATCATACTAAGTCATAACATATTTGACATTATCTCAAATTCCTTCAAGTGTTGGAAACCTTGAGCACTATTGAGGGAGGAGGGGGGTGAATTGGTAGTGTGTCTTCTTAGTAATTTTTACCAATTAAAAATTCTCTACTGAATCATGCATATATTAACCAACAACATAACTAAATTATCTCATAAATATGTGCACAATATGAGCATAAAACAAAAACCATAGGAAACAACATAAACAATAAAGTTGCACAACAAACCAATCACACATGAGAACACATGATATCTGGTGGAAACCCTTCTGGGAGAAAAACCACCCCTGCTGCTATTACACTGCTCTGGATCTCTATTATGTCAAGAAAAATATCTTTTAGATAAATTAGCTGACTACCATAATCTAGGAGACTCAACCCCATATATAATTAAATGAACCCCATAAGTCATGAGACTCGATTCTACTGATGAACTCGGAAGACTATGTTCTCACACAAATATACGGACCACCATCTGCTGAAATCCACCATGATCAATAGTCCTTGCCCAACTTTGAATGGACCATCCAACTCCGATTGGATGGAGAAACGTTTCCTTTCACCAATGCTACAAAACCACTACTCCACTCTAATGAAGCCATTGCTCCTCTACTCTAAGAAGAACTTGCTTCATATATTTTTAGACTACATCCCAAGACACTGTCAAGACAAAGAAAAACACCACAAACATATGCTCTCCACTCAAGAAAAATAATGACCACAATGCATGTATCGAATCTACAATACCATAACCAACCAGCAACAAAAAAAAGATCATACTCAACCATAACATTAAACCCTCAATATATTTGCAGCAAGAAAAAAATCTTCCATAAACACCAATAGCTTTGCAAAACAAATGGATTAGTCACCAAAATATGAAACACTCCATACTTTGTCTCATATCTGCTATAAAAATATACTCCATATACTAAAAACAATCTCTGTTATATCTCCATCAACTCTACTTTGCAAACTGATATCTCAGCTTCATCCATATGCTCTACTCACTACCATTTTCACTCATGCACTAGCTATCTTTGCTTACAAGCAAGTTTGAAGCATTCTTTTTCTTCTCTACAACCTTCTGACTCACATATCACTCAAGCAACCAACACCTAACTCCAAAATGAAGTATATAAAACATATAGGGAAAAATTCACTTTTGGAGTGGGATCAAGAGTGCACAAAGTTGACAAAATCCAACCATTATCACCATTACTTGTACACTTAAGGTATTCACACCTATAAGAGGACTTTTCCAACAAATTTTGACCTATTTCAATTAGTCTATACCCTTCTAGGAAATTACATGTCAAAATACTCTCGATGTGTGAGAGGAATGCAGTGAAATTTAATTTTAAGCCTCAAACACATCCAAAGAACTAGAAGATTTCAGTTGTAATTACATTTACAGGCTTTCCAAATTTCAGCTAGAGACTTCCAACTGCATGCATAAGCTTGCATCCCTATGGTTGGGGCAGAGAATAAGGAAAAACATAAGAACCTCAACTTTGAACCTCAACCACCATCACCTCTTGTACATGTATCCAAATCACTTCCAAGCCTTGTGACACTTATTTAAATGGATCAAACATGTCTCCCAAATTCCACTACCAAGTTGACCTAAGAGCCAATAAATAAGGGTTAAATTGACTACCAACATGTCCTATACTCTCCACTGACACTTGCACAATTTGCAGCACATTTGAGAAACCTTGAAGCACATCTCCATCGTCTCCAACATCATCATAAGGACAACATACCACTGCAACAAGTCATCCTCCAGTTCTTTCACTAGGCCATGAACAATAACATAAACACCACTAGCACATGAGGAACCATCAACCACACATTATCATCATCTGACCATTAAGGTTGACATCATTAGCTTGACATCAATACTAATACAACCAACTCAATGCCAACTCAACTAGCTGCAACCATGCTACAAGGATGACATCAATAAAATAACTAGTCTACATAGGGTTGACATCAATTCCAACATGAGCTAGCTACCATCATGAAACCATTTCCATCACCAGATAGTTGCAATGATGAACACCGTAATGCCAACAATATCCCCATTTGGCGTTGATGACAACCACACACAAACTCTAGACCAATATCTTCTTCTATCATTCCTCTTTTGAAATCAATGGCAAAGGGTGAATTCCATTTGATAAGGTAGCAAAAGTTGAAGCATAAAAAATGGAGCAACTGATCTCTACATCCATGGTTGAAGAATGATATCTATTAGCAAATAACCATACTCTCTCACATTAGAAACAAGTGACATATGAACCAAGCAACATTCAAAGCAGCATGTCCAACCAACAACCTCTAGTAGCAACAACAATTATGCACCAACAACCACACAATATGCACATGAGGCATCAATCAAAACTCTTCATAGAAACCACATAGTAGTAACATCAATGGCTATCATCAACCTCTTTGCTCGTGAAATGAGGTCAAAACCCAACAATCAAAGCATAGCATGAAACACACTATAAACATGTCCAAGTGGACCATAATGCCTACAATGGATCGCTGAAGTAAATATGAATATATAATGCTCCCCCTGAACATATGCCATCTCCAAAATCAGCTCCAACCTGCAATGAACTGCTTCCGCTGCAAATAATTCTTCCTTGCCACAAATAGAAGCACGATATGGACCTAAAATACACATGACCATGACTCTATGACATATACATTGACAAATACATGGTTGT
This sequence comes from Pinus taeda, assembly GCA_000404065.3. Classification (NCBI taxonomy): domain Eukaryota; kingdom Viridiplantae; phylum Streptophyta; class Pinopsida; order Pinales; family Pinaceae; genus Pinus; species Pinus taeda. The sequence continues at coordinate 125,866 of APFE030353810.1, forward strand.
AGTAGGGATATATGACCTCATACATGACCATTACATGACCTCATGACTCATGACTTGATGACACAAATATAGTACAATATAAGTACATAGCATCATGAGCATTGTGCATGGATTTTCAATGAATTACATATATGTTATCATCTATGATCATATCCTTTGGACCAATGACTCAAAAACATGACATAACATGGTTGTTACAACATCATTATCCCATACATGTGGTTGCACAATGACTCCATGAAATTACTCCAAAACATGCCTATCACCATAATGACTGGACCCCCTACCAACATAAAATGATGAATTAATGATAAGAATATTGCTGTAATAATCTGCATATAACAACCTATACATGGTTGGTCATGCCTCATGTCATCTCTATGTATCCTTTACCAATGAACTCATTGTTTGCATGGTTGTACAACTTTTCAACCAACTGTCAGTGAACACCAAAAGCATATATATGGTTGAAAAACTAAAGAAAATTGCCAAATATCACATGTAAATCTCATACCATGCATAACTCCCCCTGAGCTCAATATAACTATAAAAGGAAAGCTAATCCTGCGGACCTAAATGTGCATGAGGTTCAAATGAACTCATCATATGCTACTGCAATAACTCATACTCATCTAGATGCCATATTGTTGCCATACGCTCCCCCTGAGGTTATGCACCTCTCTTGAACTATGAAATCCTTTATGAGTATGTATGATGCAATCATGGACTACAGGAGGGGTTGTTCTTCATTACTTGAGGAATTTTTGCTCCTTTCTCCACACGGTCTTTGGCTGCTTCTTTTCTTCCTTCACTATATTTTTTCTACCTCCACTTTGTTTTTTCTTCTCTTGCTGATTTTGCCTTCAGTAACGGGGCAACATGCAGTATCTTGCCATATGGCCAAAATTATATCATATATAACATTCCACATGGCCAAGATATGTAGTAAGAGGATCAAAAATCCTATTTCTCATGTCATATCTATACCTTGTATGCAATGTGCTTTTCCTCCATTTGTTAGATATGCAATAAATTTCCTCATAGCCAAATAGGTTACATGAATATAAGTAATCATAAAACGCATGATTATACCTGTTGGCGAATCTTCTTGGACATTGATACTACTACAAGCTCCGTTGATTAGATCTATACATTTTTTTCCTACAGATAGCTGCAACATCTCCAAAGTTGTGACAACTATATCATTCTATATTATGCACAAAAGGAACAAAAGGACTTTGATTCCTTTGAAATTTTACAAGCCTGCCATGATCCTCTCTTGGAGAAAAAGATCTTCTAAATGTTTTCTTCTTGACTGCTAATGGTTCTGTTGGTTGATATTCTATTGGTTTCTTTCTTTTCTACTCTTGTTGTTGGCATTATTCTCTACAGGTCTTTGGTTCAAATTTGGTGTTTTTTCCTACATGCAAACTAGACTCATCCTTTTGAAATCCAAGACCAGATTTATCCAATGGTGATCTCTGGATCTCAAGAAAACTATCTAAGGCCACAATTCTCTTCTCCATCTTTCACTGCTTTCTCAAAGACATCACTTCAACTTCTAATTTCTCACACCCATCTTCCTTCTCTTTGTACTTCTTCTTCATACCTTCTTCAATTATTTCTACTTTTGCCAATTTAGTTCTCAAGCTAATTATCTCCTCTATGAGCTTGGGTCATTATCATTACAAATCTACATTAGTTTTTCTTGATCCTTGCATGCAACTATTATTCTAGAAATATCAGCTCTAATAACCTTAATATCATTCTCATCTTCACTAGGCACTTCAACATGATCAAAATATAAATCCTCAAAATTGTAACTCAGAATAAAATCATTAGCATATATACCTTTCGATTCATTTTATTGCAATATCTTTGGTTCTTGATCTTCTGATTTTAGGACATTATTGGTTGAACCCTTTCGCGAGGAATATTATACTCTTGTGACTAAGCTTCTTGATTTTGAAGGTCCTTCTTCTTCTTCCCATTTTTCTCATTCTCTTTATTTTTGTTGGTACCATGTCCAATATGGGCTCTAGCACGTCCCACATTTCTTTAACGTATTTCAAACTTACCAACTTCTTCAAATCATAATCATGAAGCTTCTTTTAGATTATACATCTAGCTTGAGAATACGGCTACAAAACTTTAGGTGCAATTCCTTGCCACATCCTTCACACACTAGTCTCCAAATATTAGATCCACAAGACAAAAGCTAAGATTTAACATTTTTTTTCCATGCCTTGAAATTTGCAGTATTGAGGACAAACATTCATTTAGAAGTTATTCTAGGAAAAAAATAATTGATTTTTATGTCAACAAACCCCATACCTACTCTGTGAAAATCAAGCTGCAATCGAGAGCTTCGCTCTAATACCTATTGTTCAATGCCTTGAGAACTACTGGGGGGGTGAATCAACAATGTGTCTTCTTAGGAATTTTTAGTAGTTAAAACTTCTCTACTGAATCATGCATATATTAACCAACAACATAAATAAATTATCTCATAAGCATGTGCACCATATGGGCATAAAACAAAAACCATAAGCAACAACATAAACAATAAACATGCACAAACATCAATCACACACAAGAACACATGATATATGGTGAAAACCCTTCTAGGTTAAAACCCACCCTTGCTGCTACCATGCTGCTCTGAATCTCTATTATGTCGAGAAAAATATATTTTACATATATTCGCTGACTACCATCAACCAACAGAGTCGAACCCATATACAATCAACTAACCTGCATTAGCTAGGAGACTCGATTCTATTGATAAGATCATAAGACTATGTTCTCACATAGATATACAAACCATCATCTGCTGAAAGCCACCACACTCAACAATGGTCGCCCAACTCTGATTGGTTGGAGAAACTGTTCCTTATTCCATAGCTACATAATCACTACTCCACTCTCATGAAGTCATTGCTCCTCTACTGTATGCAGACCTCGTTTCGTATATTTTTAGACAAGATCCCAAGATACTCTGCTCAACTATACTTCAACTCTACCACATCATAATCTCAACAACACGACACCATAAAAAAAGCCACAAACATATGTTCTCCACTCAAGGAAAATAATGGTCACAATGCATGCATCAAATTTAAAATATGATAACCAACAAGCAGTACAAGCACAACTCATACTCAACAATAACATCAAACCCTCAATATATTTGCAACAACAAAACAATCTGCCATAAACACCAGCAACTCTGCAAAGTAAATGGATTAGTCACCAAAGTATGAGAGTCTCCACACATTTTCTCATCTATGCTATAAAAATATACTCAATACACTGAAAACAATCTTTACTATAGCTCCATCAACTCTTCTACATATTGATATCTTCGCTTCAACAATCTATTCCACTCACTACCATTTTCACTCATGCACTATCTATCTTTGCTCAAAACCAAGTATGGAGTATCATTTTTCTTCTCTGCAACCTTCTCACTCACATATCTCTCAACCAACCAACACCTAGCTCCAAAATGAAGTATATAAAACATATAGGGCGAAATTCACTTTTGGACTAGGATCAAGAGTGCAAAAAGTTGATGAAATCCAACCATTATCACCACTACTTGTGCACTTAAGGCATCCACACCTATAGGATGAATTTTACAACCAATTTGTACCTTTTCAATTAGTTTAGAACCTTCTAGGAAATTCCATGTTGAAATACTATAGATGTGCACGAGGAATGTGAAGGAAATTTCATTTTAAGCCTCAAATGCATCCATAAAACTAACAGATTTTGGTTGTAACTACACTCATAGGCTTGCCAAATTTCTGTCACAAACTTCCTACTATACTCATAGGCTCTCTCTCTCTCTCTCTCTCTCTCTCTCTCTCTCTCTC
>APFE030353810.1:130877-147703 GCA_000404065.3 Pinus taeda
TCTATACTATGAAAAGGGGTTATATTAAAGTGCCTCGATCTAATAAGAAAAATAAGATCTAATCTCTTTGTATATTTTTTAATTGTAAGTCTTTCTAGAAATTGGTTTTTAATCCATACTGCTTCTTTATAAAGGTTTGTAATGACATATTTGAGATTCCTATGGGTTGTTTGTATTTACATTCCTCTCAGAATTTTCTATAATGTTCATATGGGTTAGATTATAGTCCATGTACCTAATGAGAAAAATAAGATCCGATCTCTTTTTCTCTATTTTAATTCTATGTTATTCCTAAAACCAAATTTTAATCGACATGTCCTCTCCATATAGATTTGTAATGATAGATTTGAGATTAATTTGGGATGGGTTGTTTGAATCTAAATTTATCAAATTTCCATCGTATTATAAGGGTTATATTAAAATCCCTGCATCTAATAAGAAAATTCAGATCCAACCTCTTTTTCTCTATTTTAATTCGAAGTCTTTCAAGAAACCAATTTTTAATCCACATTACCTCTTCATACAAGTTTGTAATGAGAAACTCGAGGTTCTTGTGGGAAGGATTGTTTGAATGTACATTTACTTGAGATTTTTCCACACTGTTAATAGGGTTTAGATTACAATACCTACATCTAATAAGAAAAATATTAATCAAACTTTTTTTCTCTATTTTATTTGTAAGTATTTCTATCAGCCATATTTTAATCCAGACTGTCTCTTCATATATGTTTGTAATAACAAGTTTAGGATTCTTATGGGACGGTTTGTTTGAACGTATATTTCACAAAGAATTTTCCATAGTGTTCATAGGGGTTAGATTACGGTCCCTGCATCTAATAAGAAAAATTAGATCTGATCTCTTTTTTTTGCTATTTTAATTCTATTTTTTTCCATAAATCATATTTTAATCCATATTTCCTCTCTGTATAGGTTTGTAATGACATATTTGAGATTCTTGTGGGATGGATTGTTTGAATGTGTATTTCTCAAGAAATTTTCCACAATGTTTATAGGGCTAGATTACAATCACTACATCTAACAAGAAATATTAGATCCAATCCCTCTTTCTCTATTTTAATTTTAAGTCTCTCTAGAAGCTAGCTTTTAATCCATATTGCCTCTCGATACAAGTTTGTAATGATAGATTTGAGATTCTTGAGGTATGGGTTTTTTGAATGTAGATTTCTCAGAGAATTTGCCACAATTTTCATAAGCGTTAGGTTACAATCCCTGATCTAAGAAGAAAAATTAGATTAGATTTATTTTTCTCTATCTTAATTCTAATTCTTTACAAAAACTGGAATTTAATCCATATTGCCTATTTGTATAAGTTTGCAGTGACAAATTTGAGATTTTTGTGGGATGGGTAGTTTGAATATAGATTTATTGGACAATTTTTCATAATGTTCATAAGGGTTAGATTAAAATTCCTCCATTTAGTAAGAAAAATCAAATATGATGTCTTATTCTATATTTTAATTCTAATTTTGTCTAGAAACTGAACTTTAATACATATTGCCTCTCCATACGCTACGAAAATTCTTCGATAGATCCACATTCAAAGAGAGCATATCTTTATCCATATTTTTAGTAATAAATTGTTTCCTTTTTCAAAATTTGACTATGTAAACTATAATTCCCACAATTCATTCTATTAGAATTGTTAGGTCTTAAGGGCCATTTCTAGCCTTAAGGTTTTTGTTAACCATTTTTACAGTTAGGAGCATATGAGTGAGCATGGGATTCTCCTTATTTGGTTTCATCTTTACATTATTGAAGTTGTTGCAAAAAAATTATATACCATTACAATCTCTTAAGTTAATTAAGCCAATAGGGTTTCTCTTTTTCCAACATTTTTCAATGCATATAAATTGACTAGGCCCAGTGAAAGGTCCTTGAAATCAAACAAGACCCATGCACCATAATTTTGTGACAACCCATTTTGTTAAATTCCCTCTTATGAACTTTTGCAAATATTTTTGTGATTATTATTGCAAAATTTAATTACAATGAACTGGCCAAGGGAAAAGGGACACATATTTTAGATCTTTGAGTTGAGGAGGTCACTAGGGAAATTGAGGGAAGTAGCCCATTTAATGAAAGGAGTGGGGCTAGCTATATTTATCTTTTAATGATGCCGACTGAGAAATTAATGGCTGCTAGAAGAAGCGTATGGAATTCTCCAAGAAGTAGGACAAGCCCATGATTTCTTTGGCTAAGTTCACAAGGAAGAGGACAAATATTAAAAGGAGGGATTCACTGATATGAGTTCTTCTGACTGGTCAAGTAACTCCCGGAAATAGACATTTAAACCTAAGAAAAAAAAGAAAGGGAAGGAGAATTATGGAGATAGCAGCATGAGAAAATTACGTAGGGCCTACAACAAGGGAATTACACAAGTTACAAGAGCTCAAGAAGGAAAATAATATATTCACAAGGAGAAATTAGTGCTACAACAATAAGTGCTAGATTCTCTAACAACTTTTTCTAAACAAGGATTTTTGGTTTTAAGCAGAGGTAGAGGGTTGATTTGGTTCTATTGGATCAAGGTAAGAGTCTTTCTGGATTCCCTGATTTGGTGAAGGTTCTATTCCTTTGGATTCCCGATAAGAAAATATCCACAGAGTCTACATACGCTTGGTTTTAAGTCAACAATTGCACTGAGTGAACTATGGATTCCCATATTTGGGTGGAGTCACTAAAGAATTGTTGCCTAACTTATAAGGGTTGAGATGGTGGTATCTTTGGAGTCCCTAGTTTTGCAAGGGTGGAGATGGTGATATCTATGGATTCTCAGGTGTGGTGAGGATTTCTCGTTATTTCCCTAAAGCACTCCTCCTCAAGTTCTAAATCTAGCTTGTGGGTGGATGATTGCAAGAAAGGCCATAGTGCAATCATCCTAAGGTTGGGAGGAGATATATAGTCGCAACCTCAGTTTCCAAGCTCCATATCATAAGATAAGTGTCATATGAATATTTGTATATGTGATTGATTGTGTAAATTCTCACTGTGTTACTAAAATATGTATGGGAGCTTAATTGAATTTTTATGCATGTATAAATGTTGTATAAATGGTTGTTGTGTTATCAGAATTCCTATACTAAATCAAAGGGATGTCTCTTCTTGTGTGAATTCTAAGGAACGTTTTAATCCCTACATGATCAATGAAAAATGTTTAAGCTCACGGTCTATTTCTGAGCTTCAAACCAATTTAAATGATTGGGCATGAGCGATGGCAAAATATCTATTGTGGAACAAATTCTTGTATTACAATTATTTGTAATAATAGGCCATGTGCTATGAAATTTCTCGCACGAAGCATGTATTATTTAACATGTACATATGGTGCTGACAGGGACGGGTTAAATCCAATACAACCTCAGGATATATGCCCTGGGTTGAGAGTCAAGAGACATTGGGAAGTCCTCCATAAGTTATACAATCAGGCATTAGGCTGGGGGTGATAGTCAGTAATGGCTAAGTATTAAACATGGCCTCTGATGAGCCCCAGAAATGGGTAATTATATGGGCTCATTTTGCGTCTTAATTCGACTTAATCCACCATTCTCATCAGTTTATTGCATGTTTTTTATTATATTTATGCTAATAGAGTGAATTGGGTTAGTCATTATGCTATGAAGTCTAATGTGTACTTTATGCATATTTTTGGGCAATTTTTGGACAAATTCAAAGGATTAATGAGCATTTGGTAGCCAATATTCGAGGGAAACAAAGGAGAGGATTTGTAGGAGGGTGTCACCTTCATTTATGAACCCTCACCTTGAATTCTCCATTAGAAACTCGGAGCACAAGTAGCCACATTAGTGCATCCAAGGGGCAGTCGAGCAAGTAAAGAAGGACTGTTGTTTATCTGCAGCTTTGGGAAGCTCGGCTCCTTGGTTTTAGGAGATTTGTTAAATGATTCCACTTGTATAAATAGGGGATCTTATAGCTTCAGTTGGATTTTAGCTAGTTATTAATCAAATTTTTGCACTTTTGTGTAGCGCTTGTTGAGCTCATTTTCAAGTTTCTTTTTGTCAACAATTCATGTAATGTGATTATTATTTTTGATAATGAAGATGAAATATTTCCTGAGCCAGCACTGATCTCTTTCAGAGGGCTGAATATCTTGGTTTAGGGCCCAACCCAAGCTTCCCAGCACCTCTCGCTTTGTACTTATATGTTTTTGCTTCAATTTATGAGTTCATTTTTGTTACATATACTCATTTTACTTTGGTTAGATTAGGTTTCTTTTGATGGTTTACATAGTTGTTTTCGTTTCAGTTGCTCAAGTAGGTTAATGCAGTGACAGAATAAGATTCAAAAAGGCCAACAACATGCCCTGATATCCTTTCTCCCTTTCTGGGACTATGATTTGAGGTCAAGGCACTACTGCTGCCACCAAAAACACAGTTTTGCTCTCCCATGCAATTTCTAGTGTGATGACTTGATTTGGAAAGATTAATGTATTACTTCATATTTAGTTGCTTAGATCATTTCCTATTCTTTTACAATAAATCTCTCTACCTAATTTTCTGTTCAAAGGTTATTGTTCAACATTTTCTGGTTGTAGGTCAGAAATTAGGTCAAGCTAGAGAAATTTCTATTTTCATGGTATAGTTAGTCCTTTCTTTGATCAGTTTTTGTAAGTAGATGTGCAGATCTCTTGCAGGAAACCTCAGCTCACCATACATCCATAAAGCAGCCAACACTAGCTCACTTCTCATAGATTTCCCAAGTCATTCGCAACATTTCGCCAATCTGCCCTAATTTCTGTGTTTCTCCATACACTGCCTTCTTGCCATTTAAACAAATCCAACCATCATGTTCCCTCTTGATCTTCCTTGACAAGCTCCAGACACCTCAACACCTTAATCTAGCCTTCAGTTACCCTTTTCCATCATTTTTCCACCTTCAAAACTTCCAAATATAGCTCTCGACCTCCTCCTGTAGATCCTCCTGTAGATCTTCCTGTAGATCCCTTACAGCCTCCTGTAGAATTCCCTGTAAGTGGTTTTTTGAAATCCAATTACAATGGAAGTCTTCAGAAGGGTACTAGGGGCTTCTTAGGACCTTTCCACACCTTCCTCCACCTATACAAAAACCAAGTCCATCTTCTTTCGCCACCAAACCTTTGCACGGTCACAGCCAAATAAATTACAAGCATAATAATTTCACATAAAAACACTTAAAAGCACAAAAAGATGTTTTCTTTTCATTTCTTTTCAAAAGTAGCTTGAATAAATGTAATTTACCTTTTACAGTAGTCAATGGCACTCATCGCATCCGTTTCTATCTCTTTTTCTGCAAAAGTAGGGTTAATTGGATAAATTAGAGTTTCCTAGGGTTTTTCTTTAGATTCCAATATTCTTTATTTTTCTGCAAATAGAATAGCCTCTGTAGAGTTAGCTTTCTTTCATCATGGTTAAAAGCTTCTTCTGGAAATTCATAGAAGCTAGCTTGAGCTCCTAGTGATCTTGCGCTAGCTGACCAAGTGACAGCCTACAGTAAGAGCTAGTACTTGTGCATACAACATCAAGTTTGTTATGAACTACTGAGTTGATAAAAGTAAAGTAGGAAGCCCTAGGAGTTGTAGAATTATTGTTGCAATACTGGTGCTCACCACTCTTTGGCGCCGTTACCGGGGAAGCATCAAAATATTTTGTGATTACTGCTTTATTCTATTTTCTACTACAAGATTCCGCTAAGTAGTTTATTTCAACAAAAGTAGAGTAGTTGTTTCATTTCAATTCTGCAATTTCAATTCTGCAAAAGTAGATTAGGCATTTCCTGCTTTCATTTCAATTCTAAAATTTCAATTCTGCAAAAGTAGATTAGGCATTTCCTACTTTCATTTCAATTCTACAAGAGTAGATTAGGCATTTCCTGCTTTCATTTCAATTCTACAATTTCCATTTCAGTAAAAGTAGATTAGTCCTTTCAATTCTGCAATTTCCTTTTCAGCAAAAGTAGATTAGTCATTTCCTTGCTTTCATTTCAATTCTGCAATTTCCATTCCAGCAAAAGTAGATTAGTCATTTCCTTACTTTCATTTCAATTCTGCAATTTTGTTTCAGCAAGTTCATTTCATATTAGTTGCAATTTGTTTGTTCATTCAATTTTAGTTTTGCAGGTACAAGCAGAAAAAACAGAAACCACCCAAAAAGATTTCCTTTCATGCCTTGTAGGAGTAGAGATAATTTAGAAAAATGTTTGCCCAACACGCCCATTGCTTCACGCAGGCAACCTTCTCTCTTCTTTGGTGGCTGCAATCAAGAAACACCCTTAGGTAACAGCCAGAAATATTTGAAGAACCTATAGGGGAAGAATAAGAATAAAACATTCCTCTGGAGCCAATGGCTGAAAATAGAAATGTTGGGAGCATTGCCATTTCTTCCAACTCATCCATTAAAGGTGAAATTGGAAACATGTGGGAAGACTTCAAGAGTGAGATGCGACAGATTCTTGCCATGCATATCAAAAGAAAACAAGAGGAAGCAGAGAGGGCTTTGGCCATTTTTTTTCCTAGGTGCATCAGGAGGCATGCTAGGAATGAATTCCCATTGAAATCTATAGAGGTGTGTTCAATATGTGAAGAAAATCATTCTACAGACAAGTGCCCTTCCTTGCCCAGACTTAAAGTTGAATACCAAGGGGCCACAAAAGTCACTGAACATACCTATTACATAAACCAAAGGAAGCCGCATGGACCTAGACCACATCAGCAGGGGATGCAAGGGACATCTCAGGCATACTACAACCCCAACCAAGTCACTTTTATACCTTCTTGGGATCCCCTGCTCATCCTTCCTGGTCCATGCCTCCTCCTTGGTCCTTCACATCTCCATGTCATGCCCAACCAGCTACTCATCCATTTCACCCCTATGCTTAGCCACAACCTCAGTGGAATGCACTTCATTAGGGGTGGAGGCCCCAGTACAACTCTCTCCCACTCTTTTTCCTCCACCACCTACTCAACCGCAACCATTGCCTCCTGCTCCACCAAGGCAACCCCAAATGCCTGTTCAACCGAACCCGAACTTAAATAACAGATAGGCCCAACAAGTATATAGTGGGGAACCACCATTTCCAAACCCACACATGGAGTAGCTCAACCCAATTACAAAGCTGAGGTAAAACACTTCCAAACAACTCCTCTTGAGCTCAATGATATTCACCATAGCTTAGGAAGAGAATTGCAAAAAGGAGATTATATTGATATCATTGAAGGACCACATCCATCAGAAGAAGATGCAGATAAGACATCAGAATCAGAGATCGAGAGAGCTCCCTCATGGTTACCATCAAATCCTCCAAGTATTCAAGAGAAAAAATAGCAAAAAGAGGAAGATGTCAAGGTCATGATAGAAGAAGACATGAAGAATGATCTAGATTAGAAAAATGACCAAGGACATCACAACTATATTCAAATATGGTTCTAGACAGTCATTAAGTTGTAGCAGTACTCTCTTCCTCAACTATGCTTGATCACTTCAAAGTCAAATCATTTGGTCTTTGAAATCCAGATACTTGTCAAAGCATGCATTTCAAGCCTCCACATCATTTTGTCTATCATCTTGATGTGCACATGGCTCCACTGGAAGTATTCTTATACTTGAAAATGATTTTGTTTTTCAAGTAGGGTAGGGTAGAGAAGAAAAGGAAAAAGAAAAATGAAAAATAAGAGACAAAAAAGATAAAAATCTAAGGTGAAAACCTCCTCAAAGGCACCTCAGATTGGCTCATTGATTGAAAACCTCCATGAGGCAGTCAATGGTTTGGAAAGAAGAGAAAAGAAAAAGTGAATAAGATCCCTGGGTGAAAACCTCCCTTGGAGGCACCCAGGGCATGCAATTAGGGTGAAAACCTCCTTGAGGCACCCTAGTTGTTTCCCAAAAAAAAGGGAAAGAGAAAAAGAAAAATGAATTTCCAGTTGTATTGTAGGTCTCCAGGAGAACTTCAGGAAGTAGCAGCAGGTGCCAAGAAAGCTCTAAAACCAATAACAACACCTATCCTACCTTCCCTCATCCTTCTCCATCATTCTTGACATTCTTTCCACTTCACTGTGCTTCTTTTATGAAAATTGTGTTTTCTACAGGAGACTCATGTAGAAATTATAGAGAGCTAGAAATGGATTTTAAAAGAAGTTTGGGGAATAGGGAAGCTTCATAAAGGGTTTATAGACCCCCCTGCAATCTTCAAGCCTCTCTTCCATCATTTCCATGTCAGCATTACAGCACAAGCTCATTCTTTCTTACTGTCCAAAAAACTGCAAAATGCTCTGATACAAAAATACATAGAGCAGAAATTTGCTTTTTCCCTAACTTGTAAACCATGCTTCCATTTAAAAAACCGTTTCATGGGGAGTTTTATGGGGATGATGGAAACATGCCCAAGCAATTTCAGCCAATTCCAGTGCACAGTTTCCAAGAAATCAGCCTCCATCACCTTCAACCATTTTTGCATTTTCTCCATATCTATAAATCCATTTAAAAACCTGTTTCACGGGGAGATGCATATGGGTGATAATAACATGCCCAAGAAATTTAAGCCAATTCACTGCACAGTTTCTAAGAAATCGACTTCCATCACCTTCATCCATTTTTAATTTTTCTCGAAATTCGTGCATCCATTGACCAAAAGTTTTCTATGGGAGGTGCATAATGATGATGGAGACATGCTCAGAAAATTTCAGGTCAATCCAGTCTACTGTTTGGGAGAAATGAACAAAACAAGTCACTACCCTATTAAAATCTAGCATCAGCAGCATGAGGGTGGAAATCTAAAGGTTGAAGCAGACTCCTGTAGCTTAGATCCAGCCAGAGGATGCCTACACAAGAAAAACAACCACAAATTAGACAAAAACAAAGCATAGTACCTGATACCCTTAAAAATCAAGCTCTAGAAGCAGAATCAGTGCAACCACAGATGTGTAGAACAAGCAAGGAGCAGGATCCTGACTGAATATCACCTATACAAGGAAGCTAAGCCACCAATCCAAAAGCCATGGGTGCCAGCAGCAGAAATCCATGGATAGAATGCCAAAGCCTAAGCATGCAACAACACGGTAGCACACAATTCTCGACTAACAGGTAAGTGACTAAACTTGTTCCTCTGTTGCATGGGTATAGTTTAAAAAATGCATGGAAAAATGAGATGGTTGCGATTAAACTAGATTGGTGGGAAGCTAAATGGCCACCCTGGTCCAGTTCAAACAACACTCAGCCAGAGTTCACATTGCACGTGTGTCCAGTCAATTCATGAGAATATGAAAATAGGTAGTGGTGGTTGTTTAAACTCCAATGAAAATGATGGGAGGTGATTACGGATAGAAAACATAAGGTTTCATGATGACACTACACTAGGGACCAACAGTCCAAATAATTCCAATGCATAGTTTTTCTAGCTCACCATTAGCGGAAATATCTCAAGGAAAACATAAGTATGCCTCCTTGAAACTCCTTCACCACCTTTTCTTCTATTTCATCCTCGTCCACTTAGCTACAATAAGCTCTATACCACCACCATAACCTTGAAATCACCATCCTCTATTATTTTTAGCCATTTTTATGCTATCGGCATTCTATAGGAGCAGTAACAGGTTCTATAGGAGGGCCAATAAGCTATTTTGGAGAGGAAAAGAACGGTTTTTAGCAAAATTCTCGGGCTGTAGATGTAGGTTCTCAGCATACCTCCATTGAATATCAAAATATGCTAATAATTTTTTAGCTTTTGAGGAGAAAATACAATTGTTGGGTGGAGGAAATTCATAAAAAAATACAGCCTCTGTCTCTCTGTAAAAAATAAATAAATAAATAAATTCTCTTCATTTCCATAGTTGGTTTTCCAAGGAAACATAAATAAAATGATGGGAGGTTTTATGAGAAGGTGAAGAAACTGGTGATTTAGAAGAACAAGAAGGGAAGAAGGAAGAAACTAAGATAGAGGAGGAGAAAGTTGAAGAAACGGAGCAGGGAGAGACAGAAACAGAGAAAGAAACAGAAGAAGGAGACAAAAGGCAAAAGAGTAGTCCAAAGGGGTGGAAGAAATTGGCCACATGGAGAGAAAGCTTAGAGAGATGGGTAGAGAGTTGGCCACTGTAAGGCATGTGGAAGAAATTAGAAGATCTCACATGGAAACAGAGAATGAACAGTTAAGTAAATAGCTGCAAGAAAGAGGAACCCAGGCAGATACTGAAATGCCAAGAACACAGCTGCAAGAGAAGGGAACCTAGGCAAACACTGAAATTCCAAGAACACAACTGCAAGAAATGGGAACCTAGGCAAACATTGAAATGCCAAGAAGCCAGCTGCAAGAAAGGGGAATCCAGGTAGAGACTGCAATGTCAAGAAAACTGTTGCAAGAAAAGAAAATTCAGTTAGCATGTATGGCCAATTGGCACAGAGAGGAACCATGTCTTTCCAGGATTATAGGCAGTTCATGGATTTATGTGATCATAGTTCAGTAGAGGACAAGGCGAAGTTGGCATAATTTTATTTGCATAACATGGACCTGACTGATATGAACTTATGGGACTCCAATGCTAGGTTGGGAGACTTGCAACTGATGGCCATGGCATCATGGAAGTTGATGGAAAAATAACAAGATGAACCCCTAATGATCAGAGCAGAGCCAGAAGATCCTATGGCTCTAATTATCACTCATCAGCAACTTGCAGCTGATCCTCAAAGTGCCCCCAAGCACATCAATGATCAGGCCCAAGCTATAACACATTTTGAGGATATGGAGAGATTGCTTGGAGATGACTGCATTCATGCCTGCATGAGAAGGTGGAACACACTTCCCCACAGCTTACAGATCAGGGAGTACCACTCCCCAAACAGAATGAGAGAAGCACTAAGAAGAGTGCCCCTGTATAAGCACTCTATGCAAATTCTGAAGGCCCATTGGATTGGTTTGAAGCTGAGTCCTCAACTGCTACTAAGACTGTTAGAAGACATAAAGGAAGAAGAAGAAAAACAGAATTGGGAAAAGTTGGATGCAAAAGCTAGATTCCATGATAGGGAAGAGGATCTCATATCTGAGCCATGGAATGTCAGGGAGGCCATCAAGACCATCAAGGATGAGGAGATGGATTAGTTTCTCAAAGGATGAGCAACACCTTCAGTAGGGGGGTAATGATGAGCCCTAGAAATGGGTAATTATATGGGCTCATTTTGCCTCTTAATTCGACTTAATCCACCATTCTTATTAGTTTATTGCATGTTTTTTATTATATTTATGCTAATAGAGTGAATTGGGTTAGTCATTATGCCATGAAGTCTAATGTGTGCTTTATGTAGACTTTTGGGCAATTTTTGGACAAATTCAAGGGATTAGTGAGCATTTGGCAGCCAATATTTGAGGGAAAGAAGGGAGAGGATTTTTAGGAGGGTGTCTCCTTCATTTATGAACCCTTACCTCGAATTCTGCATCAGAAACTCGGAGCACAAGTAGCCACATTAGTGCATCCAAGGGGCAGTCGAGCAAGTAAAGATTATTGTTTATCTGCAATTTGGGAAGCTCATCTCCTTGATTTTAGGAGGGTTGTTAAAGGATTCTACTTGTATAAATAGGGGAGCTTAGAGAATCAGTTGGATTTTAGCCAGTTACTAGTCAAATTTTTGCACTTTTGTGTAGTGCTTTTTCAGCTCATTTTCGAGTTTCTTTTTGTGGATAGTTCATGTAATGTGACTATTATTTTTGATAATGAAGATGAAATATTTCCTAAGCTAGTACTGATCTCTTTCAAAGGACTGAAAATCTTGGGCCAGGGCCCAACCCAAGCTGCTCGACACCTCTTGCTTCATACTTATATGTTTTTTCTTCAGTTCATGAGTTAATTTATGTTACATAGTTTCATTTTACTTTGTTTAGATTAGATTTCTTTTGATGGTTTGCATAGCTTTTTTTGTTTCAGTTGCTAAGTAGGTTAATGTAGTGATAGACTAAGATTCAAAAAGGCCAACAATAGGCATTGATCTGCTTTCTCCCTTTCTGGGACTATGATTTGAGGTCAAAGCACTACGGTTGCCACCAAAACATAGTTTTTCTCTCCCATGCAATTTATAGTGTGATGACTTGATTTGGAAAGATTAATATATTGCTTCAGATTCAATTTCCTAGGTGTCCTGCAAGAGATCTACACATCTACTTACAAAAATTGATGAAAGAAAGGACTAACTATACCATAAAGTAGCTAGCACCAACTCACTTCTCACAGATTTCCCAAGTCATTCGCAATATTTCGCCAATCTGCCCTAATTTCTGCGTTTCTCCATAAGCTGCCCTCTTGCCATTTGAAAAAATCCAACCATCATGTTCCCTCTTGATCTTCCTTGACAAGCTCCAGACACCTCAACACCTTCATCTAGCCTTCAATTACCCTTTTCCATCATTTTTCCACCTTCAAAACTTCCAAAAATAGCTCTCGACCTCCTCGTGTAGATCCTCATGTAGATCCCCTGCAGCCTCCTGTAGAATTCCTTGTAAGTGGTTTTTCGAAATCTGATTGCAATGGAAGTCTTTAGAAGGGTACTAGGGGCTTATTATGACCTCTCCAAACCTTCCTCTACCTCTACAAAAACCAAGTCCATCTTCCTTCACCACCAAACCTCTACACAATCACAACGAGATAAATTACAAGCATAATAATTTCACATAAAAACACTCAAAAGCACAAAAAGATGTTTTCTTCTCATTTCTTTTCAAAAGTAGCTTGAATAAATGTAATTTACCTTTTTCAATAGTCAATGGCACTCACCGCATCAGTTTCTATCTCTTTTTCTGCAAAAGTAGGTTTAGTTTGATAAATTAGGGTTTGCTAGGGTTTTCCTTACATTCTAATCTTCTTTCTCTTTCTGCAAATAGAATTGCCTCTGTAGAGTTATCTTTCTTTCATCATGGTTAAAATATTTTTCTGGAAATTCATAGAAGCTAGCTTGACCTCCTAATGATCTTCTGCCGGCTGACCAAGTGACAACCTGCAGTAAGAGCTAGTACTTGTGCATACAGCACCATTGCTTCCAAGTTTGTTACAAACTACTGGGTTGATAAAAGTAAAGTAGGAAGCCCTAGGAGTTGCAGCATTATTGGTGCAATACTGGTGCTCACTAGCCTCATATGTGTGTGTGTGTGTGGGGGGGGGGGGGGGGGTGTGTATATGCAAACAATGCTGAGGCTAAGCCGTTTTACAATTTAGGGACAAATCTCTCATTCAAACATAGTGAAAAATTTTAAAGAATTCAGACAAGGGGTCAGGTGAAACCTAGGACATTATTACGTGGATGGGAGGATGAGGGGGGAAATTAGGAGTCTGAGAGGATGATGTGGTGGCCACAGGGCCTACTACATTGTTATCTTGTCTTGGGGAGAGAGTGGAGGTGGCATGGTTCCAGGAGGGGAAAATGTTAACTAAAAGACTACCCTTCCTCTCTGTACCTCGTGGGGGTAAAACTCCCTCATACTTTCAATTTTTCCTAGTTGAAGGTCAATTTTTCAATCTTGGACGTTGAACCACAAGTAGTACCATCACTGTGGAATGCCCCCTCCGAGGAGGAGGGGGGTCCTCATTTAATCTCGAATGTTGATCTCCTGCTAGATGAAGGCCATTAATCAGTTAAGGGGTCCACATTGTAGATTCATGGAATTGTGTGATGGGTGTTAGGGGCGCATAGGCCAATATTATTATAACGTGGAAATTGCTGAGGGACAAGATCGATGGGGTCCATGGAGGCTAGTGATGTGGAAATGCCACACAGGCTTGGCTATTGACTTGTGGAAAAGGTGTGATGACACAAGCCTTCCATGAGGGGATGGAGGGATACCATATGGGAATCATGTGTGAACAACATCAGTGCCACATGGCAACAAAAAGCTGACATGGCAAGCATTAATGGCCCAACTTCCAATGACCATATCTTGTAATCTAGATGTCAGTTTTCAAATTTTTTTATATTTCTGAAAAACTCTTGACAAGCCACATAAAATAATGATGTTTGTTTTATGTTTCCAAGAGTTTGAAAAAATGACAAAATTTCAAGACTGCATTTCCATGACAAGGCATTAGAGGTTGGGTCGATGGTAGTAACACCTTCTTCTACCCTTAGAATGGTCTATGCGGAATATGGGGGTGTTACAATTTCCTTGGGTATTACCTATATTGGATAAAAGATTCTAGCCATATCAATGAGATTTGGGTTGTGGCTTCAGTTCTTCCTTCTTCATTGTTATTTAAAAAAATGAATCTAGTCATTCCCTAATCATAATTTCATTGATTCATGAATGTAGTAATTTTCACTTATTCTAAACACAATATCTAAACAACATGAGAAATATTTATTACTTTCCAGATCATGGTTTTAATAAGGGTTTGTGAGCTCTTGCATGTTCCATGATACCATCTTCGTTGGTTATTTTTATGAAAGAAGTCCATTCTCTTCTTACCTTCAAACCTTGCAAAGGCATCAAATGATTTAGGAGTGCTAACAATTTGTATCCAAGGTAGAAATATCATTTGAACTTATGTTCCCTGGATTTTTGTAGGTGTCTTCCCCACCAATCGATGGAGAATCATTTGGTTTTCGGGGTCAAGATTGGGTCGATAGGACCTCACTCCTTACATAATAGCATATTGGGAGCTTCATGGTGGCTCTTTGCTTGCTATAGAATTGAGTTATAGTGCTCGGAATAAATCCCATAGTGGTATATTTTGAATCAACGTTGCGAGTCTATAACAAGACTCATCTTCAAGATAATACCTCACCTTTGTGCTCTTCTCTGTAGGTATTATCTTGAAGATGAGTCTTGTTATAGACTCGAAACATCGACTCAAAAATGACCACTGTGGGATTTATTCAAACACTATAACTCAATATACCCTCCACATAAATCTTCAATCTACCATAGAATTGCTAAACTTATTTTGAGTTAGGCTTGGAGAGGATGAGTGAGAAGTAATTTTTTTAAGATGGGTAATTAATTTTGTCATGTCTATAGAAAATTCCCATGTCTAACAAATCTAGTCCACATATTATTATTTTCATGCAACAACCAAGTCCTATGGACCCTACCTTGATGTTGCATGGGATAAGAGTACAAAAGAGTAGGAATAATAATTTATTCTATGGGGGAGACTTTGGCACTCGATGTAAGTGTTGGGGCGATTGATGTATCGCACTTGATGGAAAATAATCCTAAACCCCCAAATGTACAACAAATATTTTAGATCCATTAAAATATCAACCTTGAGGCATTTTTTTTTTGAGGGAACAGGTTAAAGATATGAACTAATTCATAATATATATTTAAGTTTTCCATTGTGGAACAAATCATTCTATAAATGGCCAAAATCATAAAAGAATTCCACCTAGCTCAATAAATTTTAGAACCTTATTAAGTTAAAAACGATTCATCGTTTTTTGAAAAAACAACTAGAGTGTTTTGAGACATCCATAGGCTATGAGATATACTTCTTGGAAATGATTTTCAATCCAAAAGGGAAACATAAAAACATTGTAGTTAGGCCATGAATAGCCATGCAACTCAATCCATAGAGTCCTAAGGTCTCTGTAACCTGGGATTTAGTGACAAACTTTAGTGAGATTATGATCCACTAAATACCCTAACATTCCCTAACATTGTTGCTTTATCAACATGAATATCAACTTGAGATCTTGAATATCAACATGAGATTGGGGGGATTTCATTATGTTGTGTATTTCCTTCGGTATACTATTCCATGGGTCCTTGGGAGGAACTATTTTGGAAATTTCTTGGTCAATCTCTCCTTCTATAATTTCTAAAATGATAGATACATGTGAATGGATGCCCATTTAATTAAACCCATGCATCCTTGTGATTAGCGTGAAAGGTGACAACATCAAGTTCATGTCAGCTCCACTAAACCTATACATTGTACATGTTATGTTGAGGAAAATAACTCCTAATGTAACCCTATATCATTTCAAACTTGATATCATACCAAAACTTAATTTCTTTCATTCATGGAGTATTTGATTGGGAAGCATTGTGATATAAAATAACATATTCCATAAAAATAAAAATAAAGAGTTAATGTTTTGAATATTAAAGGGTTAATATCATCCTTTCTTACTTTTATTTACAAAAATTCCAAAAAAAAAAGAAGCCCTTAAATGCATTGGAAAAGAATGAGTGAAATTGATTATAAATTTTCAAAATTTATTATAAATTTTCCTTTCTTTACACTTCTTAATCACAATACAAATTTGATTAGAAAATGTATAAACTTAATTTAAATATTATTCAATGAAAATATATTGATAATATTATTATTAGGTATATTTTGAATTCACAATCACATAAGTAGTGATGTCAAAACTAGTGCACTGCATTTATGTGGAAACATGTTATACTATCAATTGCCCCTAAAGGTGCAATGTTCGAACCACCATTCCTCACTAAATCGTTTTTTTCCAATCATACCACTATGTCAAAATGTTATATACATACTATATCTAAGCTATAACATGCAAGGTAATGAGGAGAAATATTACCTTAGGTTCTATTGGGCATTGACCCACAAAAAATGTAATTCCACAATGGAAATGACTAAATTCAGTGTGTGTTAATAATGAGATTAAATAAAGAGTTTCTTTCATTCATGTGACCTTCAAATTCCAAGATATTCTACAAACAACATAAAGAAGGGGGTTTGTTTTAGAATTTTAGCTATCTCCTTTTAGAATTCTTAAATTAATTTAGAGACATTTTCCTGGAGCCATTAATTCCAGTTTTAAATTTAAATTTAAATTTTGGCAAGCAAAGATTTGTTGGAATTGCAAATT